>APFE030858583.1:177641-265690 GCA_000404065.3 Pinus taeda
TCTTCAACCTGCACACTAGTTTCTCCTTCCCTTTCACCTCATATCCTTGTGGGTGCTGCATATATATCTCTTCCTCCAAATCCCCATGGAGAAAGGTTGTCTTTACATCTAATTACTCAAGATGAAAATCTTCAGCTGCTACTAGACTTAAAAGAGTTCTGATTGAAGTCATTTTAACAACAAGAGAAAAATATTTCATCAAAATCAATACCTTTCTTCTGTGCAAACCCCTTCACCACAAGTCTAGCTTTATTGTTATAGACATATTTGGGCACTGCAACCCCAATCACATATGTCCATAAACCAAGGGCTTCTGAGTCCCTAAAAGTGTTGTTTCATGCCCTAAAGGAACAAGGTCAGATGATTACATCATCTCCCAGAAGTTCTCCATAGAAAACTGCTCAGAACTGGTCAAAACTGGACCATACAGATTGCTTAGTGCTAAAAGTGCGATGCATACTAGAAAGCCCTTCTGTAGGGTGCGATGGGCGAGAGTAGACAAATGGCAGAGATAGTTTGCAAGGTGGATGATCATGAAATCTTCCAGAAAATTCTCTTGTGACACTTGCCTCTCTGAATTCACCCAAGGACGAGTAAGAGATCATCAATCTCCAAGTGGAATCAAGAACTATTAGAGAGAAAGACACTAATCAAAATCCCAGAAGTTGACTCACCCCCTGCAATCATCTATATATGGATCCCTCATCCCAGAGATCTAGGGGCTGGAATCTTGTATCTTGTAAGGAAGTGTTGTTGGTTTCCTGGTGGAATATCATAGTGTTTGGTGATCTATGTTTTTCATGAGGTGAAGAAGGGCTTTCATGCTGGGAGGATGACACTGGGTCAGATCAATGGGTTGTAATCCTCTCTTCTAATCTTTACATCAATAAAGTTATTCAAGTTTTCCTCCACATTCTTGTATGTATGATAATATATGCATTTGTGTGGTCAATATATATCTGGTCCTATATTGTTTCTGATTGTAGATCTCTGCAATTTGAAGGTATTATGCTGCTTTGACTTTACAGGTACTCTTTGAAGCGAAGTAATCAAGGGAGGAGCAACAAAGATCCGTCAAAGGGGAGAAGGAACAAGCAAGGAACCAAGCGAAAGATTGAGGTTGGTATTCTTTGCTCTTCTGCTATCTACTTCTCATAAAGGAAAATGAAAGTAACTTTAATCTGTTTGTTTCTAAGATAGCTACCCATCTTAGTGGGACTAACAGCTCTGCATAGACACTAGATTTACCGATAACAAAATGGCGACTCCGTTGGGGAGCGAATAGCTTGTTTGATTTATAAACTTACAAATGGAGCCTAAAGTCAAGCCAGCAAGCCTTCGAACTACATTTGCTATGCAAGTGCAAAGTAGATCAATGGTGCTTTAGTCTATCTCCGGGTTATGTTTATAAACTGAACAATTGATTTGCAAACATCCTAATTGTCCTGGTGGTGGCTCAAGTAGCCTCATTAGATCAGCCCCTGTGATTTGTATTTACTGACTATCATTTGCTCAGCCTAAATCCTTGAACTGAGCTGCAAACTGTGACCAAGAACCCAATTGAAGTCTCATCCCCGGACCATCACACCTTCTCCTCTTGGTAATCTAGATGCATCGCACCTCCCGTGTGTAGTAGGTGAGATGCATCACTCTTTCCCTGTGTTACAAGTGCGATGATCAGATAAGGCTTCTTCTTCTTCCAGATTTTGGTTTTTTGTTCACTCTCTTCAGCTTTATTCAGGAGTTTTGCTATTTGTGATCAGCATACCACTATGGAAACTCCCTTCCTTTGCATGATTCAGCCTCCATAATACAAAGAACTGTAAATTTTTTTATGTATTGTTCGCCATTTATAGTTCTCCTTTACAAAGAAGTAGCGTAATCAAACTATCATCTTTCGATTTGGAAGTGTTGCAAGTGTCGTTTTCAGTCAAAGAAAGGAATCCTACTGTTCTTGATGGTCGATTATACTATTTCTCTTGTAGTTTCTTTGAATTAATAGTTTTTCAAGTGTCGAAAGTAGTTTTGAATTCAAAATCGCAAAGTGTTGTCATTATCTTCCTTTCATCTTTTGAAGAGAAAATCATTAGTACTGTCGCTTGAAACGATTCAGATTTGTACTTAACATTCTTTTTGTCATTCACAAATTAAGAAAGCGAAAACAAATACATGCATGTGCATTTTCATTTAGACTGCTTGTTGATTTTGATTTAGGACAGTGCATCTAGTGTGTGCCCTCTGCTCTATGTTGAAAGAATCCCGCTTCTCTTTCTTTAGTAGCTAGGATTTTCATTGCAAAAAGAAGATTAAACAATTGTTTATCATCTTAGATTTCATTTTAGGAACTGTATATCTACATCATGCGGTGAACCTGAAAGGCAAACTTCTTAAGAAAGATCAACTGTAAAATAAATTCAATGAACATAAACACTTTGGAACCTAACGCACAACATTTATAAGTCTAGTCTAGAGACGTATTCCAGTGTCGTAAAGCTTGGTAACTATCGCTTTCATTGTAGGTTGGGTGATTCCTCCTCTTTAAGATGACAAGTGCTAGTACAGACTTGTGCTCCCACGTACCATCGAGTATATATTGGGAGACCATAATAGGCTATATCCTTTATACTTAGGAATCCGTGTCTACTGCCCTATCGATCGTAATGCAATGAACACAACATTCGGGAAGATTGACTGTCGTACCGTAAAAATTATTCTGCAGTTTTGCGATTGGTTTGGTAATCCCTCTTTCTAGCCTTCCAGAGTAATCTCTTTCATTTCTTTTCACACTCCTTAAAGGAAAAGGTCCATCTGAGAACTTGTCACTTTAGGCTCATTAAAAATCAAAGACGACTAGAGTCATCTTTATCTTTTTCTCAACTCTTAAAAATTGAAAAAAGAAAGTTGTGTCAAAGCGTCTAAACTTCATTAAATTTTGAATCACTTTTTACCCTTTATTTTCAGTTGATCAAGTAATCTAAAATCGTAGAAGAAAGTCAATCGAAACCCCGTCATTTGCAGAGATTAATGAGTCAACCATCTTTGACTCTGGAAATGAAACTATTCCGGACAAAGCGAACTCATTTAACCGGATCAAAGTCCCCTGGTTTGCTTGGAACTTGTGTTCCAACATCCTCAGGGACTTTAGTTACTCCAACCATCTCTAATACCTCTGCCTTGACAGAAGAAGTTCTGCGGCCATAAGAGGACATTAGAACTAATCCTAGTGTAACGGTAAATGCTTCTATTCCTGAATCGGCTCCATCTACAGCTGATTCGGAATGTGTTACCCCTCCAACAACTGTCGCTGCAGAGGCTATACCTTCTTCGGCACCAGAAATATTTTACGGACCTGACGGTCTACCTCTCCCACCTGGATTGATTGCTATAGAAGAGATTGTGGAGGAGCCTCCATCCAGTACTTCGTTGCATTTTGGAATCGGGATCACCCTATATCCTTCTTCATCAGAAGTTAGTCTCCCTTCATCGCAAGATCCTATAGAATCACTAGGAAATATTTTGGATATGTCTGAACAACCATCAACATCTAGGACTATGTCATCTGACACATTAGCAGTAGAACCTCCTGCTGCTACTCCAACAATGTTCGCTGGTGTACCATCTATCCCAACTAGCTATCAACCGCTAGATGGAATCCATCCAAGGACTGTTTCGACAGTATGGTTTGTTCCCGTTTGTTCGTCCGAAATAATATCTGGAATCTCTTATGTTGAGTCTCAACAAATTGATCCTTCGCAACAGTATCCATTTGGGCAGTCCAATCCCCAAAGGCCAATCATTCCTTTGAGCACTGGATTGCCACTATATGGGGGCCAGTATGCCCTTTCATTGTTTCCTTTGGGAGAACAACCATATGGGAGTTTGCAATAGAATTCAGGTCATGCTAGAATTACAACCAACGATTGGGTGCCAATGTTGCCTCAACAACGAAGAGTTGTATACTCAATGCAACAAAGCCAACCTGTGTCGAATATCCCCACTACACTAGCCATTGTGATAGTGTTGCAAGTACAAGCATTGCCTGTTGTATGCCAACCTCAAATTTCTCAGGTCGTAATACAACAGCCTCTTGTCTCCACGATGCAACCACAATCACTGATTAGTGGCTCCTTAACTGGAGCGACCCAGGTTCAAATGGTTACTATTACCCCTAATCTTGGTCAAATAGCCAGTATTGGACAACAGCAAATGGCTTCACAACCATGGCTAGTGCAATATCAATAACCATAATTCCAACAAGTTTACCAAGGATCTGATCAACAAATATTTGCAAGTAATGGGCAGCCGTATATTCAAAACAATTAACATCAATCATTTCATAATGGTTATGCCCATCAACCTTACCAAAGTTATCAACATCAAATGCATTATGCTGGTATGCAAAGACCCACTGCTCGGGCAATACCATCCTATCCTGGGTATGCTTCGCCGAACCTGAATCAATGGTTACCCTTTGTGGCAACTTTAGAGTTACCTGATCTAAATCGACTAACAAACAATCCAATTGCTTATGCCCCTTGGTGGCTGGCGATTCCTCATAAAATTCTGTCAGATATTCCTAAATTTAATGGAAATCTGGGTGAAGACCCATCGAATCATGTGATGAATTTTCATTTGTGGTGTTCATCCAACACTCTCAATGATGATTCGATTAGACTTCACCTTTTTCAGCGAATATTAATTGGTCTGGAAGAAAAATGGTACATCAAATTGCCTAGAGCTTCATTCGATAACTTCATCGCCCTTACCACAACCTTTTTAACCCATTTTCATTTACCAATAAGGTACAAACACATGAACATAGCTTCTTACCAATTTCAAACAGATGACAGCCACTCACATATTTGATCATGTTCATGAGTGGCAACGTCATCGTAGAATGGTAAAAACATATGTTCCTGATCAACTGCTAGCTGAATAGTTTATTAAGTCATTATTACCTTCTATCGCGAAAGGTGTGGCAACGGGAGGGGTCGTCACTGAAGAGCAAGTCATTGCTCGTGCGCAATATCTAGACTTGATCTATACTCAGTCTGGCATGCTCTATGACAAAATCCCTGATGCTCCAAGACAGGAATTTTCCATTCCTCCTCCTCCTAAATCAAACAAAGACTCTCATGCCAACGATGGCGTGATAGGTACGACTAGCACAAAAACTGTAAAGGCTACATCGAAGAAAGCTCATACGATTTCTAGTCAAAATGCAAATGAAGAACTTCTCGCCTCAGAGGTAAATGTCGTGTCGACTGACAAAGGCAAAGAACTGAAGAAACCAGGAGGTAAGAAGAAAAAGAAAGAGAAAAAGAAGAAATAGGAGGAGTCGTCTCCTGAAAAATATTCAACAAACCCTTTTGGGCAAAGGAAATCCCTTGCGGGGTGTCAGATATGCAATGAGGATCATCAGACGAGAGATTGTCCACATAAAGCTGAAGTTAAGAAACTATTTAAGAGTTCAAAAACCTCAGCGGTATTAACTGATCCATTTCCAAACCCAGGAACCAATCTGGTTGTTAGTGACAATGCTTCCCCATCCCAAGTGCTCATGTTTTCCATTCGGAAACAGCAAAATGATGCTTTGATATCAACAAGGAATAAAGATTACGGGAATGCACGGTTGTCGAACAATAAGGCTACTGATCAACCTAGTAGCTCGACAACAACTTCAACCGAAGTTGTGCCACCCATCATTCTTGAGTTGACGATAAAGCCGCCAAAGGTAGTAGTACACAAATCGACATTTAATCCTCGTGCCAAAGTAGCAAAAAATTATAATATAGTAGAGGACCTGGCCCAATCACTGTCTGCTATGTCAACACTTGAGGTACTGCAAAATTGCTCCTCCCAAAAGCAGGCTCTATATCAGCAATAGGTGGGATTGACCCAGCGGATTCCAATCTTGTGGCCTTTAATCATAAAGGATATGACCTGCAGTTACCAGCTCAACTCGCTTTCCTTATTCAAGTGAAAGCCCTCAACAAAACCGTTCATCGAATGATTATTGATGAGGGAGCATCTACATTTATTATGTCGATGAGTTGCTAGAAAACATTAGGTTCACCAACCTTGTCGTGATCATCAACAATGTTGAAAGCATTTGATGGATGAACATACACGCCATACGGGATTTTAAGTAACTTGCAAGTCGAACTAGGGGGAAAGACAGTAGAAATTGATGTTGAAGTTATCGATGGAAACCTCAATTACAACATCCTACTGGGAAGGCCCTGGATATATGCTATGGTCGTTGTTGTGTCGAGATACTTCAGAAAGATTGCATTTCCTTTCCAAGGAGGAATTACAATTGTCGACCAACAAACATTTATCCCCAACAATTCACAAGTTACGGGAAGCATTCCAATGATCCACATGAGCTCTCATTCACTTCAAAATATCGAAGTAGGCCTACTAAAAGACCCGACATTGATGGGTACTTTTTCCCTACTGCCTCCAAACAATCTGGCAGAAGTGGCCACGGTGGGAACTTGCAATATGGTGTCTTCCATTTAGAAGATATTCGATCACGATGTTAGAATGGATCATTGCGAGGTTTTGCCTCTAAGCCCAATAGAAATATTGTAGAAATCAATGTTTTCGGCATGGGAGGTGAACCCAAGTCAACGCTCATCAAGCGTTTGGATAGATAGGTCTAAAGAATATGGTACCCCTTCATATCCTTGGTCGCATGTACATTCTATAGACAAAAGAATTGTTCAATCAATGATGATTGATGGGTTACCAGGGGAAGATTACCACCATCGTTCCCATCTTCCAGATTATAAAGAAGATTGTTCCAGTGACCTTGATCATCCTTTAGTATTTTATTTTATATCGAATACTATAAATACGGTGGATTCCAAGTGAAACTTGTCCAATATTGAAGAGACTATCGCCATCAATATCTCGACAAAACCAAATGTTGTAGAGAATATTCATGTCGACAAATCTTGTTCTCCTTCAGAAATGGAAATATATTACGCTCTCTTTCACGAGTTCATAGATGTCTTTGCATGATCATATGAAGAAATGCCAAGCATTGACTTGAGTATAGTTGAACACAAAATTAAGATGTATCCAAATGTCAAACCAGTACGACAACGGCTTCGGCAGGTGAACCCCAAGAAAGCCGCTGCCATCAAGGCAGAAATTGAAAAACTTCTCCATGCTGGTTTCATTTACCCAGTTCCTCTAACTGATTGGGTATCGAATATTGTTCCTGTAATGAAAAAGCAAGGAATGATTAGAGTGTTCGTCGATTATACAGATGTAAATAAAGCTTGTCCAAAAGACAACTACCCTACACCCTTCATTGACCAGATAATTGATGAATGCGCCGGATGTGAAATCTTTTCAGTTATGGTTGGATTTTCCAAGTATAATCAAATAAATATCCCCCCACAGGACCAGTCAAAGACTACATTTATTTGTCTGTGGGGCACATTTCTTACCGCAAGCTACCTTTTGGTTTAAAGAACGTAGGGGCAACCTTTCAGAGGGCAATGAATTATGCCTTCCATGATATCAAAAGCATCGTTTAACCATATCTCGACGATCTTCTAGTTCATTCTTGAAAGCATACCAATCATCCACGGCATTTGAGAGCAATATTTCTACGTTGCCGACACTACTAGATACGACTCAATCCACACAAATATGTGTTTTGTGTCAGTTATGTTCGTTTACTTGGCTTTGTAGTCTCAAAGGACAGGATTCATCTCGACCCATGTAAGGTTCAGGCAATCATTGATTTGCCTCGACCTTCAAACTTGCTTCAGATTCAGAAACTCCAAAGGAAAGCAAACTTTCTGAGGAGGTTCATTCCAAATTATGTTGAACTTCCTAAAGGTTATACACGTCTATTGAAAAAAGAAGTACCCCTCATCTGGGATCAGGTTGCACAAGCTTCCTTTGATGCTCTAATGGAATCCCTAATAAAGGCATCATTAATGTATGCTCCTGATTATCGAAAGACTTTAACCTATATCTGGCTGCAGCAGATACAACCATAGTAATGGTTTTAGTTCAAGAAGACAATGGAATTGAGCATCCTATCTATTATTTGAGTTGAAACTTAAATGATACAGAAACCAAGTACTTCTATGTTGAAAAGCTGGCTCTCGTAGCTGTTCAAGCGATACAAAGATTTCGAAACTATATCCTCTTTCGAAAAACTACCATTTTGTCAAATTGCAACCCCATGACTTATATCTTGTCGCGGAAGTTACTGGGGGGAAATATTCCAAATAGATAGCAATTTTGCAAGAGTTTGATCTAGAATTCATAAAATCCAAATCAAAGAAAGCCCTGGTTTTCACGGAGTTACTATGCGATCTCCCATCGTCATCCAATGATTCAACATCCAATGCAACAATCGTGGATGAATCTTTGTTTATGATATCTTCAAGCGATCCATGGTATGGAGATATAATCATCTATCTCCAGACCCAAACATATAGGTCTAATACCTCCCGTTCAGAGCAACGATGTACTCGATACCAAGCAAAATACTACATGATCGTCGGTGATACACTTTACTATCATGGTATCGATACAGTTCTATGGAGGTGCCTCACCCATGAGGAGGCCAAAAAAGTCTTGAACGATTGTCATTCAGGCACGTGTGGAGGGCATCAATCTAGTTACACTGCAGCACAAAATATTTTATGAGTAGGGTACTTCTGGCCAACAATGTTCAAAGATTGCATAACCGCAATCAGAAGTTGCCATGCCTGTCAAATATCCAATCGCAAAACCAGAATACCACCTACACCTCTGTAGCTAGTAGTCGCTGTTGGTTCATTCACCAAATGAGGCATAGATTTCATGACATGTAACCCAACCTTGGCCGGGGGCATGGGTATATCATAGTCGCAGTTGACTATTTTACGAAATGGGCCGAGGCGATGCCTACATTAAACAACAGCAGTGAAATGGCTGCTCTTTTATTTTTCAATCATGTAGTCTCTAGATTCAGTGTTCCACAAGCTATAGTCACAGATCATGGATCACATTTTCACAATCACATGATGGTTGAGTTGGCTGCCAAATTAGGACTATCCCACGACAGCTCTACTCCATATTATCCGCAAGCCAACGGGCAAGTTGAGGCAATCAACAAAGTCCTGAAGCGCATGTGACAAAGGATGATTGGAGTCCATAAACGGAGTTGGCACCTAATCCTATACTTAGCCTTGTGGGAATGCCAGACATCAGTGAGAAATGCGACCGGGTTTACACCCTTTCATCTGGTGTATGGCTTGGAAGCAATCTTACCAGTTCAGTGTGAAATCTTGTCCCTCAAACTCGTAATCGATCTCCTCCCCGGAACTTCAGAAGAGGAGGCTCATTTCTTGGAATTAATCCAACTGGATGAAACCTATCATGATGCCACCTTGGCTAATGAAGCGCATAAGAAATGAGTCAAGGTGCAGTTTGACAAGAATGTCAAACCCTGTGTCTTCTCAGAAGGCGACCTAGTCTTACTTTATGACCAGGAATCCGACAAATTGGGAGCAAGTAAGTTCCAGTCTTTATGGATGGGCCCCTATATTGTTAAGTGTGTATTAGCAAAAGGAGCCTATGAGTTAGTGGATTATGACAGGATTCCACTATCGCAACCCCAAAACAGGTTGTACCTTAAGTGTTACTACGCTTAGTGTAGTAACCTCTTCATATGCTTTTGTTACATTTTTGTTTTCACTAAGAGCAATCGTTTTGGTTAGGAAATCCACTTTTGCATTTGTTATAGATGTCAAACCTATTGGAATCATTTGTTGGATATGTCGATGGAGCAAGCCATAGTTTGCAGAACCTATCTTCTGCGGCCTGGGCCATCTTTGATCCAAGTGGTGAGTTAGTAAGTTTCAGAGGGGTATGTATTGGCCGATCGACGAACAACATCGTTGAATACAATGCGTTGATAGAGCTCCTCTCTGATACCATCACACATGGCATACGCCAACTTGTCATAAGGCTCGACTCATAACTCGTCATTCTACAGCTCATCGGCATCTATTCCGTGCGGAATCCAGCTATCTATCGCATGTTCCTAAGGGTCAAGATTTTGGAAAGACAGTTTGATTCTATCCAATATCAACATATTTCCATACACCTAAACACATTAATAGACTCACTGACAAATTATGTGCTAGATAGACATTTGCGACATTTATAAAAGAAAAGAATTTCATCAATATTTGCATCAGGATCATGTAACTTAACCAAAATGAAGCTCTGAAAATCAAAAATATATATAAGTTATTTATGGTTTACACATAGTGTTCTGTGTCCAAGAAAAAATCGCTCAAATGACCGAAAAACTCAAAATGCTAGGGGTAGTCTAGTCTAATGGTGCTAGTGATAACAAGTCATCGCTTGTGCAATCATGCGTAAAATCCTAGTCCATCGACGTGGCACGCTAGTAGTATGTCATTGTAATCTCAGAGGCAACTCGTCAGTCCTCACATCCAGGATACCAAGAGTGAGGCATTCGATCTGATCCTGCAATGCTGCAAGAGTCTCAGCCACATCCAGGTCACGAAGGACAGCCCTCCCTACAACCTATCCTACTGGAATGGCAGCTGGTGCTCTCAGTCGCACTGCTGGTTGCACTGGTCCGATATCTGCATGAGCACATGAGTTTTGATTAGTCTTGATAAAAGAAAGAACAATAACATTATAAAAGAAATAAACAGGGATATGGTCAGGAATTTTACCTATAGCACTCCACTACTCTCCAGCTGACAGCACCAAATCTGGGTCACCCCAAAAATCCATACTAGTGTATGGACACTCGACATAAACCATCTCCTGATGGTTGAACCACTCAAAGAAGGCATCAGAGAAAGAAACCTGTGGCTAACCAACATGTCGAGCCATAAGGTCAACCCATCTCTGTATCCATGGCTCAGTCGGTGGCGCCAAACCAAGTGAAATAAACTGCGGCTGCATCAGCGGGATCTTCTCCAAGGACAAAGCAGTCAAAATGGAACCATAGCCAATGTTCTTAGATCATCCATTTTTCACCTTGGTAAGTTGTTCTTTTATCACCAAAAGTACTGCATCACACCAATTGACACCTTTGGTTCAAGGCATTCTAAAGCATATTGCATATAGGACCTGTTGGCCAAGTGAAGAACCGCACTACCAACTAGTCTAGCAAAGGTGAACAAGATGGTCCTCAAGGACCGGTTAGTGACATCTCGGATGCTGATCTTACCATCCTTGCTCGGTTGAGATCCTTCTCTATAGTATCGGTGAATATAATCCCTCACGGATTCGCCCCCACGGATGGAAACTGATAGTGAGAGAGGAGCACCACGCCTCGATAAACTGGTCAAAAAGTAGATGTCCATGCCAATCAAGGGGATGGAATTGCCTCTGATCTGGAAAACCTGGTTGGTAGGACCCCATGCATCGAGGAAATATTGCAACAAGTTGATTTCTTTCCTCATACTAGAGATGTAGAAGAACTTGAGCAAACCACAGTTCTACAATGCAATTACTGTACCCAGATCATGTAAAGCAACCATGTCCTTTTCTTTATGCTCGTGCTCTCACCATGTAACAACCATTTTTCTCTGATGAATCTCTAAAAACAAACAAGAGAAGAGTCAAGATCCTAATTTGGCAAAAAACAGGAAAATTTTCCATGAAAAAATAGTGCACAAGTTTCCCTCCTTACTCCCATCGCACCCCAACTATGTACTATGTGCGATGCATACTAACTGGCCAATGCCCAGCCTAGTATGCATCGCACCTTTCGATATACACAAGGTGCGATTGGGGCAGAACGAATTGTTCAAACCCCAGAGGCTCAGAAAAGCAGGGAAACATGCTTAGAATTCAAAAAGGAAAGAATGCAACAGAAGAGCACAGGTTAAGCTCCTACCTGGTCCAGATGGTGCCAAGAATCATCCACAGAATCTCCTGAAATCAGCTAGTGAAAATCAAGAGGGAAAACACCTCCAAAGCTCCAACAATCTCAAGCTCAAATGAAATGGTAAAATGAAGGGTAAAAACTACTTTTAAATTACTTTTCACGTAATTCGAGTAAGGTATTAGTGATTTAACTCTATTTTCAAGCATGTATTCTCATTTCTGATCGGTTTGATGGAGAAATTGAATAGGTAGTACGACTATCAAAAGAACATAGTGTTAACGATGGATAGAATATCGATGACCATTATCACAAGAAGTTTTTATGCAAAGTTCAAGCTCGTTAAAAATTAAACCTAATAAATGAGCAAATGTTCCCCCAGAGTTTAAGCTCATGAAAAAATGAACCAACCTCCGATAAATAACCATTTTGAATGCATTATCATCAGCTTTTGAGCCCTGGATGTGTTCTTACCATCACCTCCACTCTGTTTTAGCCGATCATACGCCTCCATTTGATTGTTTTAGCCATCCTTGTGACACTGTCGTGATTGGAAAATTCCAAACCTTACCTGGAATTAGCAACTACCCGAAAACATTACTCGTTCCTCAAAAACGAGTCTCCTTTAAGCTCTTTTCACCTGACTCATAAAATATGAAAAGATTGCCGAGCAATTGGCCTCTCCAGCTCATTAAAGCTATCAGAAGTGCTATCCCTCCTCTAGATTTTAATATTTTTGGACCTAAGGGATTATTACACAAAAAGATCAAGCGCTTGTTTTGTTCGGCTCGTTAAAACTATCGAAAATTCATCCCTTTCGTATTATTTTATACTTTTATAGACTTAAGGGATTATATGATGAAAAAGGATCTCTGGATTTTCCTTTCTGTCCCTTTTCAGACTCTCTAAAATTGAAAAAGGACCGAGTTGTCTTTGTCGTTAAACTCATTAAAACCAATAGCGACAAACTTGTCCATAGAGACAAGAATGAGTTTCACTATCGTTAGGCTCGTTAAAACATAGTGACGGGTTTGCCCGAAGGGAAAATTATAGAACAAGCATATGTTATCCTCCTCAAGCTTGATAAAAATAAAGAGGTATTGGTCAGCAATGACTGGGGAAATTGGAAAGAAAACTTGAAGAAACTTTATTGGTAGCGAGTCGCTCTTGAACATGACACTTTCACTCCATCACCATGATTGAGTCGGGTTGGGTTATTCTGTTCACCAGTCATACTACTATTGATCCATCGTACCATCCATATTTGGGGTTAACACTACCAATACATTTCAGTGTTGCTGATATGTTCAACAGAAGTCGATTGGAGAATTCACCAACCCAGCTTGTGTCTCACCCACTGCAATACCTTCACGCTTCATTCTTTCATGACCGCCACCCCAAACCCTGTATCATCAGATTGTTTTCACCTCCACAAAATCATTTTCTCCTTTCCGTGTCGTATATATGGGATTCATTAACGCCCTCCTACGACAAGTTACTTCTTTTCGACAACAGCTCATTATCCAAGAAGTCGACCTAGGAACAACCCTTTCAGTACTTTGAAGCTTGCATGCCTCAATGACAAGTTTCTCATTTCCAGTGATAGGTTTACATCAATGGCCTTTGACTGAAAGATTTTGCGTGGTGTTCGACGTGAGTCCCATTTTCACACCATATGAATTGTACTATAGTACCTTGAGGGTCATCATCATTATCGGTGATTCCTCTCACTTCTGTTAATAGCTTACATCATTGGCTGGTAATCAGGCGATGTCTTTCCATGTTCGACTCCAGAACATTTTTCACATGGATCGACTTGTACTTTGGGCAAAGATTGGACGAGTTGGAAGACCCCGGATCTAGTTTTATCCATCCGGGCTACGATATATTCAGGAAAATAAAGACATCAAATGTACATCATTGCTACACAGATGATCATCTGAATCAAAGAATGATGGCTCTATCATAATCATCAGTCTGCCACAGAGACGGTTGTCTGTCCTATGTACGTGAAAATGAATTTATAAAGTTAAGCATAGGAATGCCCACCTTAGCTAGATCATGAAAATTTTATGAAGATAATGTATTGTATTGTATCTTATTACAGGTTACCTTCCAATTCGAAAAACCTCGGATCCTCATGATAAAGCATTTCTCTTGACATCAAAGTTTAATGACCTGATGCTTTAGGGGGCAATTGTTATAGACATATTTAGGCACTGCAACCCCAAGCATATATGTCCATAAACCAATGGCTTCTGAGTCCCTAAAAGTATTGTTTCATACCCTAAAGGAACAAGGTTAGTTGATTACATCATCTCCCAGAAGTTCTCCACATAAAACTACTCAGAACTGGTCAAAAATACACCATACAGATTGCTTAGTGCAGAGGGTGCGATGCATCTCACTTTCCACATGCAAAAAGTGCAATGCATACTGAAAATCCCTTCTGTAGGGTGCGATGGGAGAGAGTAGACAAATGATAGAGAAAATTTGCAAGGTGGATGATCATGGAATCTTCCAAGTACTTCTCTTGTGACACTTGCCTCTCTGAATTCGCACAGGGATGAGTAAGAGATCATCAAACTCCAAGTGGAATCAAGAACTATCAGAGAGAAGATACTAATCAAAATCCCAAAAGCTGACTCACCCCCCTGTAATCATCTATATATGGATCCCTCATCCCAGAGATCCAAAATGCTAGAATCTTGTATCTTGTAAGGAAGTGCTATTGGTTTCCTGGTGGAATATCATAGTGTTGGGTGATCTAAGCTTTTCATGAGGTGAAGAAGGGCTTTCATGCTAGGAGGATGACACTGGGTTAGATCAATGGGGTGTAATCCTCTCTTCTAATCTTTATATCAATAAAGTTATTCAAGTTTTCCTTCACATTCTTGTATGTCTGATAATATATGCATTTGTGTGGTCAATATATATCTGGTCCAATATTGTTTATGATTGTAGATATCTGCACTTTGAAGGTATTATGCTGCTTTGACTTTACAGGTACTCTTTGAAGCGGAGTAATCAAGGGAGGACGACAAAGATCCGTCAAACGGGAGAAGGAACAAGCAAGGAACCAAGTGAAATATTAAGGTTGGTATTCTTTACTCTTCTCCTATCTACTTCTCGTAAAGGAAGATGAAAGTAACTTTAATCTGTTTGTTTCTAAGATAGCTACCTGTCTTAGTGGGACTAGTAGCTCTACATAGACACTAGATTTCCCGATAAAAATTCCCAAAATGGTTTACTCTATAAGTTAAATAAGTTATGTGTTCAAAAGGTGAGTGATTTCATATTATAAAATGGTCTCACACCTCCAGGGTTGTAGGTAATTCTAGTGTAGGAAAGATAATGGCCACCTTACATACTTATGTGTATGGACCCAGGATGTAAGAAGAGGTAGTTATGTTCATAAGAGGATGCATGCTTTGTTGGAAAAGAAAGCCTAGTAACAGGAAATAGGGTGTATATAATCCCTTTCCTATACCAAATCATCCTTGGGAAAGCATTTCCATGAACTTTGTGGGAGGTTTACTAACCAGGACGGGATATGATTACCTATTCATGGTAGTTGACAAATTCAACAACATGTATGTTCTAATTCCCTTTAAAAAGACCATCAATGAGAAATAAGAAACAAACATTTTCTTTGCAAAGGTTTGGGTGCACATTGGGATACCAAGTAACATATTTTTAGATAGGGACACTATTGGAGAATCTAGTAGCATAGATATTTAATTCAATCCTCCTTATACTTAATAATTACCTGTGAACTTTAGTTATCTTCTTATTGATCTTTATTATATATATTAATCAAACAATTATCAAGAGTAGAAATAGTAAATACAATAGACACAAGAAGTATGCTCCAAGCCAGGGAAGAACCCCTCCAAATGGAAAACCCAAAAAGAATCTCTTCTCTTCTTATAGAATCTAATAAAATGAGAAAATCAAGACCTAAGGACCAAATTCAAAACTTCCTCCAAGCACCAAGTCAACCCTCAAAGTGATCTTCTACAAAAAAAGACAAGGTCTACTAAAGTCAACTACTTCAAGGTATTCTCCAATCAAGGTTCCAACCCTCACTTCAAATATGCATCGACCCTTACTTCAGATCTGCAACTTCGACTTCTAGAAATAGTAGAAACCCTAGTCTTCTTACACGTGACAATCTTCCAAGTGATCTTCCTTCAAGAAAATTAAGGGCTTAAAGGCCAACCAAAGTCAAACTTAATCAAATCAGAGTCTTGACCCTTTATCTAAGTCTGCAACTTTGACCTGCAATTTTTGGTCCTAAAACAACAACAAAAGCCTAATTCCTTCGCACATGTGAGCAGAAATATGCACAAAAATCAAGATTTTGATTTCTTCTTAAGATTCTTCCATTTCTTAGATATTTGCTCATTTCTTATTAATTCTTGATTGATATCGAACTATAGTGTGTATCCAATGAATCAAACTCGCTTCATTTATATAACCTTTTCGTGATGTTGAGTATGCCTTTCTAGGATAACTTGTCACTAGCAAGGTTGACTTGTGCTTGGAGGCTTATTTTGACTTTCTAGAATAAAAATAATATATTTTATGTGTTACAACTTGCCCAATAGGGTATTATATAAACTATGAAGACTATTTTGACTCAAGAAAAATATTATTTTGACTAGAGAAACCATAGGAGCATGAAATTCATGCTTGACCTAGATGACCAATACCAATAGAGCATGAAACCCATGCTTAAAAATAATAATTTTCTTTCTTACTTTTATTGTAACATAATATATACATAATTAAATGAGTACAATGAAAATTATGGAGACCGAAACTAGTTACATTTTCCAACACTCCCTCTTAACTAGGGAGGTATTCATAATTATACAATTGGTACAAGGATATTCTCAAATTGACGAGTTCTCATAAGAAGAGTCGGAATGGTTATCCATCTTTAAGCATCAACATCATGACCAACATTGTCAAGATAGGAAGGCCTTAAATTGAAAAGCTCTATTTATATTAGAGCATAATGTTGGGAGGCTTTACGTGAGACAACAAACTACCTATTAAGATACATACCTGATCTGGATGTTCACTAGGTATGTCTTTTTAGATCTATCCTTATCTTGGATTCCCAATCCTCAAAGAATATTGGTCCTCTTCTACTACTCTTGTTTTGGATACCTATCCAATCCTCAAAGAGTGTTAATCAATAAGAATACTTCCTATCTTGGATTATTTATCTTTAAGGAGTATCAAACTTAGATTCTTGTCTAATCACCCATTCTCCTTCCCAGTGCCTTCACTAAGACTTATCGTGGTTAGTCCTAGTCCAATGCATGACACATTGATAATATGATGTCTTTAACATTTCTCCACATTTCTCCCTCTCAACCTAGATAGGATATCCTCATTCCCTCGTGATTGGGGAATAGATCCTTGCTCCTTCTCAAAAATTTAAGGATGCTTCTTACTCCCTCTAAATCATAGAGAATATTCTTTTACTTCCTTTCAAATGGGAAGCTTTCTAGTGTGTCACCATCAATACATTAGCTACTATTCCTTCATGGATATCTTCAAATAGCTACATGGATCCTCCTCTTCTTTGTATCTTCATGAAATTGAGATTTCATCTTCCTGAATGCACTAGAGCCAAACTGTGATAGGATTCAGGCCATCAACCTTTCATATCACTTTTCTCTAGTCATCATCAACAAAATAATTATATTTAGCCAATCAAGTAGAGCTTAGTCATAACTTCCTTTAAACATGAAAGTGATCTTCATCATCATCATCAAAATATGAACATCAAGTTATCTCTTTGTACTACTACCTTTTAATCCCAAGATGATGTAAACATCTTGACCATATAATCCCTCAATTATTACAAAATCCACTCAATCCATGTATTCATTGAATTGAGTTCAAAACCAACAGTTTTAGATATACTTTCCTCAACTGCCATTATGATTTTTTGTAATTTCCTTCTAGGTAGCAAAACATATATTGACTAGATAACCCAAATCAAGACATTAATATCAAAATTACCTCAATATGATGGCCTCTTTAGATTCTGCTTACTTCTAAGATCAATATCCTTTTGCATAATATATATTCATCTTTTACCAAAGAGTCTTCTCCATGCTAATCACTTGTAACAAAAGTGCTCATGGAGAAAGTTGTGGTGAATTCTTCCTCGGAGTTGTCATTATTAACTCTCTTTCTTTTCATAGGAGACCACACTTGATGTTGATCAATATCATTATGTCAAGTCTTACTTATGTGGAAGAGTCTTGATCCAAACTTCAAGCATCAAGTAATTGTATGAAATAATTCCAAGCATATTTTTACAACCATGTCCTCTTTGCAAGATTCATGAATTCTATCTAAATAAGAGTTAATAAGAACATATATACCTTTTCTTTCATATAACCATCTAGCCATCCTTCCTTGAAAAAGCATGCTTGTTATATGTATTAAAGATATGTTTCTTTTCCTAAGAGGATAAATACTTTAACTACTCCTTTCATAATAGATTTGAGGCTTTTGCAATCTACATTTTGTGTGGTGATGTCTTCCGGAGTCACCGCATTCATGTTTTTTGTATCGACGCTTTGAACCAGCCTCTATGGTTCTTCATCAGGATTAGATATGTGAAAAAGTTAGATATCATGGGTAATAAATAGAGGATAGGGTAGGGATGGTAATGCAAGGAGCCGATAGGTTTGATAATGCTATGAATCAAATTTAGTTTAATTAATTAATTTTTTTATTAAAAAATTTTATTAATGATTATTAGCTTATTTAATAGTTGTAAGTTTAGTTTTTGATTAAAAAATTGATATTAATTGCTATGATATACTATTAGTAATGGTTGTGCACTAACTAAATATTTCCTGTATTTAATTAGTTTTGTTGACAATAAGATTATTAATGCTTAATTAGCTTTGTATTGATACTAATGTTCTAATTGTTGCAATATCTTTATTAAAGCATGTTAATGCCTTTCATAATGCAACTTGATCATATACATTCCTTCATCCTTCAAGAGTATTGTTTCCACATGAGGTGGAGTATACTAGTCATAATGCTTCTTCCAAGTGCCTTTCCTATATGATCGTTATTATAGGAGGACCTTGATGATCCTTTCTGTGAGATGACTACCACTAATATTATATTAGAAAACACTTGGATTAACTATGATGTGTAAGATGGTCCAAATCTTCTCATTCTTATTAGCTATATGACTTTTTCCAAAGAAAATTTATCATGTAGACTCTAATTCATCTACTATCATATGCTTTCTACTATGGTGCCATGCTTCCTTTCATGATTCCACAGAAATAAAAAAATTATTTTGGAGAATGCAATGATGCATGCTACTCTAACTGTTACTTTCTAATAAAACAAAGACATGTTTTACATAAATCTAATAGAGATGGATCTCCCTTCAATAATATATATCCTTGGGATCCTCACCTTTCAGCTTCTTCTTAGGTTCTTCCTTTTATTTAGTTGTGTGAGTTCCACTCATTTCCTTCCTTTTGTTTGTTTTTCTTGTTGTGTGGATTGTTTGAACAATCTCTCTTAAAATGTCCATACTCATTGAATTCATAACATTGAAACTTGGACATATATAGTTTTCCTTTGGACTTTCCGAACATCCCTTTCTTCTTCTTCTTGTATTTTACAACAAAAACTTGATATTTCTCATTTTATATGGTGTCATACTTTGACTTTATCCTAGTTTCCTCTAGGATACATTGATCCCATAGTTCATCAAAAGGAGTAGTATCCTTTCTTGAGTAAGCAGTTTTTGCAAAACTATTTCACTCAGGTGTAAAAGCATTTAATACACAATTAGTAATTTATGAATTGGAAATGACTTCCCAAAGCCATTACAATTGGTCCCTTATTTGAGATATTTTCATAAGATATGTGGATATGTATTCATTCTTTAACATCCATGTTCTATATATTTGGTTCTTCAAGGATACTTTTCTGGCTTGATGTACTTTCATTGAGTTTTGTCAGATCTTGTTAGGGCACACGTTAGCCATAATACTCTATTTCAACCTCTCCTTACAAACATGTGTTCTCTTCCAATCAACTGCGATGGCACTTCTATGTATGCGACCTAGAGTTTGGATACTTTCTGGGCTTGATCCTTCTTAAGAGAGAATTATTAATACAACATAAGGTCTACTTCCTAATAGAAATGCACCTCAGATATGAACCAAAAATGCCTATACTTCTCCTTCCATCCTTTGGACTCCTACCTATGAAACTTATACCTCCAAGAAATTGTGGAAAGTCACAAAATTGTACTACTTTTCTCCTTTGATGAGGTCCTTCAAATTTGTGGTCAAATCAGAGAAATCTTCTTGATGTGTTTGCACTTGGATTATTTCAATAATCTTCAAAAGATTTCAAAGATGCCCTAGAATGATGACTTCTAGGATGCTTTTAACAACAATGTCTTCAAACAACTTCAAAGAGTGAATGATGATCCCAAGATTCTTTAATTATTCCTTTTCTTCAAGATGATGGAGTGCACTAGAGAGCCTTCAACAAGATTTTATCCTTCCTTTCTTCAATGAGATCTTAATCCTTCTTAAGATGATGAGGTCTTCAATGAAATATTGATGTACTAATATTCCCTCTAGGTCAATAAGTCTTCTTCTTCTTTCCTTGTGTCCTTTTGCAAGTGATTCCCCTTGACAAGAAATTCCTTCTCATGTCAACAAGGTTATATTAAAGCCACCTTCTCTTTCTTCACCTTAACTCTAATGCCATGTTGGAGAATCTAGTAGGAAAACTATTTAATTCAATTCTCCTTATCCTTAATAATTTCTTGTGAACTTTAGTTATCTTATTATTGTTATTTATTATATATTTTCATCAAACAATTTTCAAGAGTAGAAACATTAAAGAAAATAGACACAAGAAGTAGGCTCCAAGCTAAGGGAAAACCTAGAAAGAATCTCTTCCCTTCTTATAGAATTTGATCAAATGAGAAAAAAAGGACCAATTGACCAAATTTAAACCTTCCTCCAAGCACCAAGTCAACCCTCCAAGAAATCTCCTCCAAGCACCAAGTCAACCCTCCAAGAAATCTCCTCCAAAACAAGACAAGGTCTACTAAATTCAACAAAATTCAACTCCATCAAGGTCTAATCAATTCAAGGTTTCGACCCTCTCTTCAGATCTATAACTTCAGCCTCTATAAATAGTAGAAACCCTAGTCTTCTTGCACATGTCAACCTTCTAAGAGATATTGCTTCAATAAAATTAAGGTCTTCAAGTTCAACCAAATTCAAACTTGATCAAATCAAAGTCCCATCACTTCATTCAAGTTTGGAACTTCGATCTCGCAACTACTACAAAAACCCTAATTCCTTCACACGTGTTGGCATAAATATGCACAAAAATCAGAATGTTGATTTCTTCTTGAGATTCTTAGTTTTCTTAGATCTTTGCTCTTTCTTTCTTCTTTTTTCTTTCTTTAGATTGAATTTCAGTGTGTATCCAAATGAATCAAACTTGCTTCCTTTATATAACCTTTTCATGAGGTCGAGTATGCCTTTTCTAGGCTGCCTTGTCACTAGTAGGGCTAACTTGTGCTTGGAGGCTTATTTTGAATTTCTAAACTCAAAATAATATATTTCACATGTTACAAATTTCCCAATACGGTCTTATAAAAATGATAAAGACTCTTTTGACTCAAGAAAATAATTATTTTGGCTAGACAAGCCCTAGGAGCATGAAATGTATGCTTTCCCTAGATTACTAATACAAACGGAGCTTGAAATACATGCTCAAAAATAATATTTTCCTTTCTTCTTTTTCTTGTAACATATTATATACATAATGACATGAGTATAATGACAATTATGAAGATTGAAACTAGTTACATTTTCCAACAGACACAAGATTTCTTGGTGCATTTTGGACTACACTATGGTAGAATATGGAAACAAAGTTGAAGAGATCTACCACATTCCATCCACAAATATATGGGAAAATTGTAGTCAATATGACTTTGGTATGGATTTTGAGGGGTTACAATAAGAAGAATTTGGATACTTGGGATGAAACTATGGCATATATAGAACACTTTTATGATAGAGGAATCCACACTTCTCCAAATAATTCCTCGTTTGAACTTGTTTCAGATATTTTCCACCTTCAACTTTGGATATTGCATATGGGCAGTAAGGAGGAGTTAGGAGGGATTTTCAATGGGATTCCCTAAGGGAAGAAAACATTGTTGAGAAGATCAATCATTTCCATATAAAAGTACCATGAGGAAGGGGATCATTGGATATCCTGAGAAGTTCCATGGGTTGTTATCCATTTTCTGGTTTTGGTTGATTGGGTTCCATCAAGCGGGATGGGCACATATATATATATATATATATATAATATATTAGTATATATTACATACATCGGATGTGGAAACATATCATATGTATATATGTATGTGTGTATAGATGATAAACCCACATGCAATGGTGGGGAGTAAAACTAGGACTAGGTACTGAGACCTTGCATGTGGGCACCACATGGGTGTCACATGGCAGAAAAAGGGAGATGATATATTTAGATTAATAAAATTTTAAAGGACCATAATTGTAATCGTGGAGTCCAAATTTGGAAAAAACATTATATCACTAGAAAAGTCTCACCGGGACAAATAACATGATGACATCAAATTAAGGTTTTAGAAACTTGGAAGAAAGATAATAAAAAAAAAAAAAAAAAACATTATTATTACCCCATTTCCCTAACTATATCAAGGAAGTTGGGTTATTCAAAGTGAACACATCCCCAAGGTAAAGGTGTGCCTTACAATAGTGATACAGAGTGTGGTGCTTAATCAAAAAAGAATATTCCTAAAACATCATTTAATGATTCAAACTAGCCTTGGAAGGCTTTTGACCTAAATTCTCTAATCTAGGCCCACCACTAAAATTTCTCTCTAATTTTATTTATCTACTTTTTCCAACCTGTAAGCATCGATATGGATGAAAAATAATATAATGATATGATATGGATGGTACCTCACCATTTTTGGATGCCTTTGGTCCCAAAAATATTTTACTACATGAGGTGAGGAAAATTTTCCATCTACCCTCTCTTTGGAGTACCATTTAGCCTTGCTTGGAGGATTCCTTTTCAAATCCAATTCTAGCTAAAGTTAATGCTATATATATATATATATATATTATATAATATATATATATATTATAATATATATATATATATATATATATATATTATATAATATATATAATATATTATATATATATATATATATATATATATATATATATATATTATATATATATACTATATATAATATATATATAACTAATAATATCTAGATATATATCAGAATGTGGAACATATCATATGTATATATGTGTGTTGTATAGATGAATACCCGCATCAATGGTGGGGAAGTAAAAATTTAGGATTAGTATTGAAGACACTGCACGTGGGACCACATGGGTGTCACATGTAGAAAAGAGAGATGATAATATTTAGATTAATAAAACTTTAAGGACCCGATAATTGTAATCGATGGAGTCCAAAACTGGGAAAAACATTAATATCACTAGAAAAGTCTCAACCGGGACAAATAGATGATGGGCAATCAAATTCGGGTTTTTGGAACTCAGAAGAAAGATAAAATAAAATAAAAATAAATAAAAAAAACATTATTATTACCCCCTTTCTCTAACTATACCAAGGAAGTTGGGTTATTCAAAGTGAACACATCCCCGAGGTAAAGGTGTGTCTTACAATAGTGGTGGGGAGTGTGGTGCTTAATCAAAAAAATATTCCTAAAACATCATTTAATGATTCAAACTAGCCTTGGAAGGTTTTTGACCTAAATTCTCTAATCTAGGCCCACCACTAAAATTTCTCTCTAATTTTATTTATCTGCTTTTTCCAACCTATAAGCATCGATATGGATGAAAAATAATATAATGATACGATATGGATGATACCTCACCATTTTTGGGTGCCTTTGGTCCCCAAAATATTTTACTACATGAGGTGAGGAAATTTTCCATCTACCCTCTCTTTAGAGTACCATTTAGCCTTGCTTGGAAGATTCCTTTTCAATCCAATCTACTAAAGGTAATGCTACCCATGTATTTTACTTTTGAACCTCTTCTGTAAACTTTTATCCTCTATCAACTTTTTCAGAGCATATGGTGTTAATTCCTCTTTAGAAGGTAGTACATGCTTCTCTTCCTAATCCAACATGAAAGAAACATAGAATTTTAAATTTTCCACATCCACTATTATGTAAATGTGCATATATGGGGATAGGATGAGTCTATAGGAATTATCTCCTACCTTTTCCATGATCTCAAAAGTACCATATCACATAGTCTTGATATTCTTATCAGGACCTTCTTGTCTCTCCTTGTTCAAATGTAACAATACTTTGTCTCCCACCTTGAATAAATTCTCTAGTCCATGTTGATCATGTATGGCCTTGTACTTTTATTATGACTTCTTCGGTGTATCATGTACTTGAAAATGGATTTGCCTAATATTCTCAACAATTTTTCTAGCCCTTAAAGCATCCCCTATGATATCCTCTGTTGCAATTTCTTGTTGTCTATGTGCAATATCTAGAGGTGAATTTTTCAAATATCCAAAGAAAGTTTCAAATGGGGACTTACCAATAGAAGTGTGGCCTACTCTGTTATAAAGTGTTTTATAGGTACCAAATTTACATCCAAATTCTTTGGATACTTCTGATTAGAACACCTCAAAAGTTGCACCAAATACATATTTACTACTTTTGTTTTCTCATGTTTGTCGATGGAATGTTGTAGAGCTCTTCAACTTCATGCCCATATTATCCCACAATGTAGTTCAACTACATTGAGAAATATTGTGTTCTTGTATGTAGTTATATTCCTTGGTATCCCAACGTGCACCCAAACCTATTCAAATAACAATTTTGTTGTTTCTGGCTCATTGATGGTATTTTTATAAGGCATGAGAGCACACATATTGTTGAAGTTGTTAACTATCATGAACATGTATTCATGTCCCTTTTTGTTTGTTGGTAAGCCTCCCACAAAATTCACAAAAAACTATTTCCCAAGGATGAGTGGGTATAGGTAAGGAATGGTATAGACCTTGTCTCTTGTTACTAGGCTTGTTGTGACGATAAAATGTACATCCTCTTATGAACCTAGCTACATCATATTTCATCCTAGGCCAATACACATACCACTATAAGTTGGCCACTATTTTCCCTACACTAATATTCCCTATAACCTTGGCGGTGTGAGCCTCTCTAATTAGTTGCAGTTGCTCACTTTTACGAGCACATTACTTATTTAGCATGTAGAGTAACCCATTCTGGAGATAATAGTTAAATGTATTATCACCATCATGCACATGAATTTGGTTCTGCAACTATTAAAACACCTCCATGAAGTCCTCATCCTTTGTATATGCCTCTCTATATGCATCATGGGTGAAAGGCTCCATGTGCATCAAAGTCCCAACATTGTGATATTTGATGTGGGTGGCCTTGAAAGAATGTCAACCAACTTGTGTTACCCTTCTTGTACTTTATCACTAAATGAAAGTATTATAAAACTCCAACCACTTGTAGTCTAAGGTCTATTGTAACTTACTCTAGGCCTAGATGTATTATAGTTGTTAATGATCCATGTGGATGGTTGTCTCATTTCACATAAGATAGTGTTTCCACTTTTTGACTACTTGTACTAGCACATAGATTTCCTTTTCGTAGATAGGGTTATTGAGAACCACCCCATGAAACACTTTATAATGGTAGCATACATGCCTTCCTCACATCAATATTTCTCCCATAACATACCCACTCGCCCACTTTGAATAGCTACTACAAGTTCAATAATGGAAGAACCAATGCTTGATTGATTTTGTTACTTAACTTATCAAAGGCCTTATGTTAACCCTTTCCCCATTAGAAACTCTTTCCACTCATTATTATGGCATGGAGTGGTGCTACTACTATTTATAATGAGGCTATGAATTTCCTCATGTATTGTGCTACCCCAATGAAACTTATGAATGTAGAAACATTGGTAGACACTAACCACTTCACGATGGCCTCCAACTTGGTGATATTTATCTTTATCTCTCCTCCACCAATCACATATCTTTAATACAACAAGTAAGATTGTAAAGTCACATTCCTTGAGATTTTACTACAACTAGTTTTTCTTTAATGTCTCCAACACCTACATTAAATGTGAGATGTATTGCTTCCAAGTTGCATTGTATACCAGTATATCAACCAAATAAACAATAACAAATGGATATTAAAAAGGGTGTAATATGCCATCCATTAATCTCATGAATGTATCAAATGCATTGCATAGGCCAAATCGCATGACTAGCCACTCAGACAAACCTTGTCTCATTTTCAAGGAATTTTTCCATGTATCTTATTCTCTAAATTGAACCTGATGATACCCAAATTTTAAGTCAATATTAAAAAGGTATTTTGGTTTTTATAACTATTCCAATAGATCATGTTTCCTTGGTAGGAGGCACTCTTTCATGAGCATAATTTTATTTATCATGTTGTAATCAATGCACATTCTCCAAGTCCCATCCTTCTTTGGCACAATTATGATGGGCGACCCACATAGTGAAGCACTTGGTTGAATACCACCCTACTCCAATAGTTGTTGCAATTACTTCTTCACCTCCTTTACTTCTATAATGAATTTATTATACATCTTGATGTTTGGAAATAGGGAGTTCGTCAATATTTGGATCTCGTGCTCCACTTCCCTCTTGGGTGGTAGCCCTTTAGGCTCTAGGCAACTCTCTTTTTTATTCTTGTAGAAACTCTTCTACTTATAATATCTAATCCTCAATCCAACCCTCCAATTATGACTCTTCTCTCATTGACTCTTCTACTAACTAATGTTTCTTTAAGAATAAGAAAACATACTTGTTTTTGGAACTAATCAATTTCTTAGCTTGGTTGGCACATACTAGCGAAATATTTGACTTACCGTTGTGTTCATTGATGATGAAGGATTCTCCATCCTTAATGAGGTGATATTAGTTGGATCTCTACATGAAAATAGTTCCCCACATGTACATATACAGAATTCCATACATAACTCCACATACATCAAGTGGAATTACATCCAATTCCACTTCATTAATAAAAGAAACATTAATAGTAAACTTCATTCTGCATTGTTTGGTTACTTTTATCTCTATCTCATTATTGGGCCATCCAAATGTAAATGGACTAGGATAGCCATAACCTCCAATCCAAGTTAAATATGTTGACCAAGTCCATTTCTATGAGATTTTCCTGTGATCCTAAGGCGAATAGAACATCAATTTTTGTCTTCTTAATCTATATTTATATATGTAATAGTTTCGTCATCATCTCCTCTTAATGGTGTTGAAGGATACTCAAATTCACCCCCTTCTGCACCGATGTATAGACAATCTTCTCATGCATATCTGAGCTTCTTTGCACTTGATTGCTTGAATATATGACAATGAGATTTTTCTTTTTCACATTTTTCTTCTAATTCTTTGGCTTTGGCTCTAGATGTAATTTCCAAAATTTCTCCATTGTGTTACCATTTTTTGTATGGGCATCTTAGGTCTATGTTTGTCATCATACATAACGTACTATGTAAATGTTAGTAAATCTTGGTAACTTTATATGGTAAAGTGAATGGTTGGTTGAGAGCGAGTACAGTTGCCCCAACCACATTATCCATGTATAAATATATGTAAAGTCTAAAAGAAACATGGTTGGAATACCATCCCAACTTTGTTTATGCTTGTGCATTCTCTTGTATGTTCTTGTTTTTGTTCATGATGTATTCTATTCTAACTACACGAAGGCTAGGCTAACAAGATCTTGGTTCCATTGTCATCGGTACTTGAGTTTGGGACTGTAGCAATATTAAAAGAAGATGTTGAGAACCTTCAAGAAGAAAATAGAAATGAAGATTAATCTATAATAAGATGAAAAATATATAAATTGAAGATATACTTGAGAAAGATGGTTTTAGAGAAAAGCTTGTTGCCTAAATTGTTAGTAAACGCTAAACCTTGTGAAGAAGATGCAACCTATAAGTTTTAAAGAATAATTATTAAGGAGTTTCTCTTGACTATGACAACTTTATATAATTGATCCTGCTAGTAAAATAAAGTTAAAATATTTGCTGTGAAGCCTAAATCAAAGTTAGGACAAATTTGTGCAAAAGAAATTGAATAAAATATTTTCATTTATTCATGATTAGATGTGAGAGGCAGTGGTTGTTATTTTTTTGTATGTCCATTATATAATTTGAAACATGGAAATACATCTACTTTTGGTGTGAGATATTATGGTTGAATATTGTGGCCATTCATCCTATTAGCAAGGAATTTCATTACAAGTTGATGTTTGAGTTACTTCTAAATGATATAAAAAGTATATTTGTTAAAACTACATCGATTTTGAAAACAAAGTCGATTGAGAAAATGGTTTAACTTAGATAAAAAATTGGACTCATGTTGGAAAAAATTTAATGCATAATGTAGATAAAGAAAATTTGCAAAGAGTTTTTTTCTATAAAATTGTGTGCTTGTTCGTTTAGTTTTTGGGTAAATTTTTTGCATGACCATTTGGCATATTGGTCAAATTTAATTACACACTTTGATCAAGTTTAGACCTTGACCAATTTCGACATGTTTGACCTGGATATTTACTGAGGATACAATAAAACCGATGGGTTCTTGTATTCTAGACATTAATTGTTGGAAGAAAACAATATGACCCCTTATGTTTATCATTTTCAATTAACTGGTAGCTTTGACTAGAATAAAGCAATTCGATTTCAATAGGATTGGTCAAATTTTTTACTTGTACGATGAATTAATGCTTTTGGTCGGCATGAAAAATTATTGGGTTGTTTGGCAGTTACTTGTCAACTTATTTCAAGCGATTGTTGGGATTCAGTTATTTGATAAGAGTGTTTGGGAAGGCCAATTCCATATTATAAATCTATTGTTCTTATTGATTCCATTGTTCCTGCTCGAGTATAAATTCCATTTATGTTTGCGTGTTACCATTTATATCGTGTGATGGAACTTGGTACTCACTATAAACCATGGATCACCCTCTACAGTGTTGTTTCCTCCTCAATAAATAAAATCTTGTCAATTTACCACAAAAAAAAATTGATGGCTATTATAGTGATTGTAGCTTATGCTTAGAGTAATGTTTATGAAGTAAATTATTAAATGGTCAAGAATAATGTGTTGCTTGCAAGTCATCCAAGGATTCTGCTTCCTCAACAATGTACCTCTTGGTAATTTGCGGCTAGTGTTTGCAATTTATAAAAGTTTCATTATTAATTCTCTCAAAATATGATAGAAATTTGTGATAAGCTAATGATATTGACTTATTGTCTAAAAAATATTTCTAGACTAGCATGAAAACATTATTTTCTATCTAGAAGAGATATATAGGAAAAAGAAGTCACAGATGTGGAATAAAGGTTTCAACAATTTGAATTTGGACCAAACCATCTCCCACATTAATGGGGTTGAATTTTGTAGACCATTGAAAGATGGTCACTATAGTGCACTTGATCCTACTAATGGAAGCTGAAAACCAATTTTTTTTTATGTTAAGTTTACTTACATAAGCCAGCGATCGACTAAAGCCACCACGACTTCAACTTGTGGTAAATCTGACCAAATGGAACCTTGAATTAATAGGATATAGTTGATCCATTCAATCGAAATGAGAGTCGGACTCATCGACTATAATGTATATTGTACTATTTAAGCTATATCCATGATCTTACACTTTTTAAGAAAATGGGTGCATGATATTTTTCTATTGGTTTAAGTGTAATAGAGGTATACATTGTACTTAAAATTTTAAATTATGAATACAACTACCAAAACTCATGGGACTTTGTTGGCTTAATGGGTCCTGACCCAAATTCAAAGTTAGTTGCACTATAAAATCCTACACTACTGGCCCTTTCGGCATCAATCCATGTAGTGCAGACTAAAGTCTCACCCGAATCAGTATAGGGGGATGCTGGAACCAAGTTTCTGCATCCAGAGATCAGTGTGATGTATTTTTATGCCAGAGATCTGCCTCTACGCAAATCTATAAGCCCTTAGGGTTTGGTAGTGCAATTCCCTTCAAACGGCCTTCAAACCTTCGCGAAGGTCTACGAATGGCGTTTTTAGACCCTAAATAGAAGAATTAGCTACTTATGTGCACCTTATATTACTCTTAGATCAGTGTGTACTCATATATACCCAAGTGCTCAATAAACCTAATAGAAAGTGTTATGATCTTCATGTAATCACTTAACATTAATTGTGTTCAGTTAATAAGATGGATCCAGTAAATTCGCGCATCAAGACATCATTATTTCATAAAGACATTATTCATCAGAGCATATATCACGATCATAAATAATAGAAGTACAAAAATGAAACATAGGAATTTCTACAACAACCTTCTTTATTTATCTTCAGTATAAGTTTACAAACTCAAAACTTCCCTGCACACTCATATGCAGGGGTCCACACACTCAGCTGTGGACTCTACTCTAGGCCTCTGCACACTCAGCTACAGAGCCTTTCCCCCCTCTAAGACTTACTTCTCTGTGCTAATTCTCTAAGACTCCATTCGTCGTGCCCATAGACAAAGACATAAATGGCCTTAGACTCTTTAAGAAACAACTATTTATATAATCCCATGGTCCGCAGACCATGGGTACATCTTCCAAAACTGACTCAAGTTTACATAAATGAGGGTAAAAACCCTTTTTGACTCTTAACTAATTACATGCTCCACATCCACAATCCATAGAGACTTTCTACTTTTTATCATACTGTACATCAAAACTTGGGCTTTTCCCCCAAAACTGACTGAGGGGACCCCATCCCAACAGGACCCCAACACAAAGTTCGTGACTCGCCCTCGATTCACTCAGCTGGCACATTGATCTTGATGTGAAGATCCCCCAGCTACACCTGTACAACTACTCTTTTAGTCATGATCTTTGTGGTTGTCTGCTTCACTTATTCAACCAGCTGCTCTGTAGCTGGTCCTTCGCCAGCTAGCTTTATCTTCTGCTGTGTGAGCTGCTAGTTTGTCAGCCTTTCCTGAATGTTGGTTGAGACTTGGTAGGCTTCTTCCAACCAAGGATCCAACCTAGCCTTAAGAAATGCCTCTTTTTTCTACGTTTCTTCCACTTGTGCAAGGAGTTTCTTTCCCTCCTGAAACTTGGCGAGGTGTTGCGCTATAGCAATGGAGCACATCATCGCCCTAACCTCGTCGTACTGCTTTTGGAGGTTTCCGATCTCTATACTCAATATCTACAGGTTGGGATCTTCCTGTAGGTTCATTACTAATTCCATGTCCTATTCAAACAAAGTTGTGTAGTCAACGACCACAACATCCATAGTAGCGATCCCTTCCTTGATGGTAGTGTCGCACTGTTCCCTAACCTCGAGTGGAGTCAAAGGCTGTGACTTGAGTTCTAGCTCTATGATTTTCATATTGAGTTCAAATTTAGCTCTCACCACCTTTACCTTTGCATCGTAGACATCGATAACAAGTTTACGTATCTTGGCCTCTGGTTAGGCATCCTCAGATTTGTGCAACTCCGGCATTGTTATGCATGCCTTTGCAATCACGGTTGCCAACTGGGTGTTCTGCACCTGAATCATATCCCTTTCTTTCAAGACCTTCATCTTCTCGGTGAAAATTTTCTCATTGTTCACCTGATACTTGCCTATTAAACTGAGAGTTTGTTTCTTCCGCGCTCTCAATTCTGCTATCACTCCTGTTTGTAGTGCATGAAGAAATTCATTAGGGAGTGATGCAATATTGAGGCAGATGTTCTTCAGGGTGCTAACTATGATCTTTTCATCGGATGATTCCATGCTCAGGGATCCTTTTGTAAGTGCAATTAACCTGAGGTTCACTGTCCTTACCAGCTCGGCAGCCTGACATATCCCCGGTGCTAGGCTCGTTTAGGCAGTGCTCACCTAACTTGCACCCACTTTTATTCTGTTGGTCTGGATCTAAAGTTTGTGTAGATCCTTTTGAACATTACCCAATGACTACATGTACTATTGCTCAAATTGCTGCAACAGTTCGGTTGTAGTGTTCCGCACTTTTTCCTCAATCTCGTTGAGATTGCCCTCCCTCAACGTAATGGGATCCACCTATGGTTTAGTCACTTTTGTTTTCTTCCAGAACCCCTTCTGTTGTTGTTCTCTACGCTTCCTTACCTAAAATGGGGTGCTCTACCCCTCATCGCCTCCACCGCCCTGCGTCGACTGCTCTTCCTCCTTGGATTCTGACAAAGGTGATTTACTGCTTTGTTCGAATTCGCGGTGTTCCTGTTCAGAGTGCTCCTTTGCAGTTCATTCCTTTTCCATTCGGTCCTTCTCTTCGACCTCCTTCTTTCACTATGTGGCAAAATTTTGTGCCACCTGTTTCATTGCATCCTTTTGTTTCTTCTCTATTGAGCTCCACATGCCTTTGTGGGTACCGACGGCCAAGTCAGATGAAGTGTGCCAATATACTGGCCATCGCTTGATCACTTCATGTATGGCATCATTAGTGACGAGATATGATAGATCGAACCACTTCTATTGTGGGTCCTTCCACACTCGGATGTAAACACAATGGAAGTCTGCCTTGAACTTGGAATATTCATACAATTGTTCATACAAGTTTAGGTAAAACCTTGGGCGCAGGTTGATGGCCATGCGGAAGCTTGACTCCATCAATACCTAGAAAATCTTCATTTTCGTGACCCACGTGAAGTCCTTCATGGCCCAAAGGGTGGAAAACTGTGCCACCTCTGGTAATCCTACATGCAATGGAGGAAATTGATTATTCTCTAGGAGATCCCTTGCAGCTAGCACAATAGAGAACACCAACCATGCATAGTGGAAGGTATTTCTCTCATCTTGGGCCTCACGACAATTTGCAAGGAACTCACTGCACAAGTACCGCGACCAGTTAAATGGCACACCCTCTACGGATTATGCAGCTAACGAGATCACAAGCACCAGAACCTTGTCCATGCAGCACTTCCTAATAACTTATTGGCTAGTATCTGGGTAGAAATATTCACCGCGGGATTGTTGATGGATGTTATGGAGTAGCCACATGGTTTTCTTGATAAGCTTGAATTTCTTTTTCATCCTTTCCACCAAGTCTCACTTTGTTTTCTTTCCACCAAACTCCTTGGTTGGATTCAACCCCTCATGTGGCAGGTTCGTGATCCTGTGGATGACCATATCCATGATGGAGATAGGCATGCCAAGCCATAAACACCCATCTGCACCAGAGTAAGCAATTATCGTATACAGGTGGTATTAATGTTAGATTAGTGGTAGTGGGGCACCCACAGTAGGTTCAGTGACCCGGATTGCTCTACTCCGCAAATCCATTCAACTATCTCCAACTCAGTGACACCTAACTCTTTGTATTACACGTGCCTCATATACTTTTCTATCGCGAGGTGGGGGAACCTCTCATGGTTAGTCAAGTCCCAATATCTTTAATAGAGGGACTCACACCAAGCATGAAGCTTCGAAGGTTATCTTCTCTAGAAACAAGGGCATGTGAATGACGAATTTCTCACAGTCTGGGTCCTTGGTGACCTTCGCCTTCCCTTTATTTGGAGGGATATATTCTGGAAACTTGGTGATGGGATCCGCACCCTCAACATATATATCTTTAGCACCCTCTTTAACTTCCAAATCTACAACCTTCTCAGGATTTTTATCCTTCTTCTATGTCTAGGAAGTAGAATGCTTCCTAGGTGACTCACGCACTAGCATCGACCTCTTTCTTCGACTTTTGGGTCTCTCACACAAGTTTAGGCTTTGGCATAGGCGACCTCAATGCCATAGGCACAGGAGCTGGAGCCTCCATGCTCACAACCTCTGGGGTAGCTCCTTCGGAGGTGACAATTCCTCTAGTGCTTGCAGTCTAAGTAGGGCTTGGTCCTACCATGGTGTTGCAAATAAATTTTTGGGTTAACTCGGGAAATTGATCGGATGTAGGGCTTACGACCAAATCTTCAAAGGACTTATAATTCATAAGTGACAGACAACACAACTCAAAAACTCTAAGGGTGCAAAGTGTTCTCTGTTGGACTAGCATGCATAATTTATAGGATAATTCAAATTCAAATCTGATCGTTCCCCCCAAAATCCATCCATTAATGCTTATTGGGTGGTAGATCTCTAAATATTTTAGCCTTAAATGTAGCACACCCGCTCCTCTTAACCATCTTTAGGCTGTCAAATCATGAACAATGACTCTAACATTCCCTTTCGGACTATGCTGCATGGTATCTCCCTCCATAGCGCAACTCCCTTCGCACAGCCTCTAATACAGTGACATCTTCCTTTTGTGTGCAGCCCCTCTGTCACGTAGTTCCTTAAGCCAGGCAATGTAGTTTATAGTCATGTGCTTCCTTGCAACTACCTAGAGTGCTAAGACTGTCCAACCGTCATATAGTCATTGAGTCGGATCTCCTGCATACAGCTTCAATCGGCTTCCATTCTTTTTTACCAGAAAATTTTCTCCGTTTAGCTTTGTGAGCTGAACCGCACCCCCATTTGTGATTTCTTTGATGACATATGGCCCCAACCAGTGCATCTGAAACTTTCCCGGAAGCTTACTGAACTTACTATCATATAATAAAACCAAGTCATTTACCTTAAATTTGTGTAGCTTGATGTGTCAATCGTGTCATTCTTCTTCCCATTCCTTTTGTACTTGTTGATGGAATTCAGCCAAGAACCTATCTTCTTTGAGCTCCATCAGCTGCACAAGCCATTCTTCCAAGGCTCTGCAGTCTGCCATCTCTGTGAAATCTACCATGTGTAGACTAGGCACGATATATTCCATAGGCATCACAGCTTCTATGCCATATACCAATTGGAAAAGTGTCTGACCTGTTAGCTTTTTGCCAGTAGTCTTGTATGCCCATAATATTGTCAGTACACACACATCCCAATCATTCCATTGCACGTTGCAAATATTTGTTAGCATGTTCTCCAAATCTTTTGTTAATCTAAGGATGATATGGTGTACTTTTCTGATGGTAAACCTGGAACTCTTCGGTCAACGTGCTAATTGTTTCATTGAGGAAGTGTGTACTGTGATCACTCATTAGTACTTTTGGGCAACCCAACTTGGTTAACATGTACTCAAACAAGAAATTTTCCATTGTAGCCCATGTACAATCCTTCACAGGTTGTGCCTCCACTCATCTGGTCAGATAATCTGTCATGGTGATGATATAACACACACATATTTTCTTGCCTGGGGGCTAAATCAATCCTACAAAGTCGATTTCCCATTTCTCAAATGGCTGCAATGACACCTGAGGGTTTAGAGGTAGCTCATCTCTGCATGATGGCCTACCCATTCTCTAACATGCATCACATGCCTTACAATATGCTTTGGTATCCTTATGTAATGTAGGCCACCACAAACCCATGTGCAAAATCTTTTGCGCTATTGATTTTTCGGCATAATATCTCCCTATATCCTCCATGAGCTTCAACGAGGATGCTATTTCATTCAAAATCGGGCATATACTGTTGGAGTATCTCGTTGGATCCTATATTATATAAATTTCCTACAATTACCAAGAAATCGGTCACGCGTACTATTAATTCTTCCTTTTGTTGGCTAGTGTATCCTTCTGGAGTTGTCCTTGTGGTCAAAAAGTGGATAATATCTGCAAAGTGGTTATCCGCTATGTGTAGCACGAAGAGCTATGCATCGGCAAGCCCTTCCTCCAAATTAAAAGGTTCCTCCCCTATTTCAATTCGCGACAAATGGTCAAGTCCTGCATTCAACCTTCCTGACTTCACAATTAACTCAAAGTCATATTCTTGGAATAGCAGCAGCCATCTGCATATCTTGCCCCCCAACACAGGCTCATTGATAAGATACTTCAAGGCAGAATCGTAGGTGTACATCTTGAAATGTTTGTCCAACAGATAGTGTCTGAACTTTTGGAGCACATACACCATAGCCAATCCTTCGCGCTCTGTTATTGAGTAATTCTTCTCAGCCTTTGACAACTTTCTTCTTCCAAATGCGATAGGATGATCCATCTCTCCTTCACCAGCCTGTGTCAGTACTGCTCCCAATGTAATACAGGAGGCATCAACGTGCACATGGAATTCCTTCTTCCAATTCGAGAAGACAAAGATCGGTGCAGTGACCATTTTTTCTTTCAATACATCCAAATTTCACTGACATTATTCATCCCAATAGGATCTAGCACCCTTCTTTAATAGATTCTCCATAGGCACAGTAATCTGGGCATAAGCCTTGATGAAATTTCTATAATATCCAGTCTGGTCGAGCGTTGTGCACAACTGTTTGACACTCCTTAGGGCCTCCAAGTTGACTATTATTGTGATCTTGGTAGGATCCACCATTAGTCCTTGCTTGCACACCACATGACCTAGTAAAATTCCAAAGAGGACACAGAATAAGCACTTCTTCAGGTTCAACGTGATCTGATACCTTCAACATGTATCCAACATCAAGCATAGACTGGCTACATGGCACTTGACCAACCCAAACACTTTCTAGTCATCAAAATACACCTCCAAGAATTTGTGAATGAACTCATTGAACTTTGTGATAACTACACGAGAGAATATTGCCGACACATTCTTGAGGTCGAATGGCATCACCGTGTACTAGAAGCAACCCCATTCTATCACAAAGGTTGTTTTGTTCCTGTCTTTTGGTGCAGTCATAATATGATGGTATCCATAGAACCCATCAGTGAATTAATAGGCATCGTGTCCTAAAACATTGTCCAATACCTCATCAATAAATGGTGTCGAAAAAGGATCATGAATGCGGGTGTCATTGAGTTTCCTAAGATCTATGCAAATCTGTGTTTCTCCCTTCTGTTTCTCTTCTTGGACCACCATTGGTTTCACCCATCGAATTCCTCCACAGTTTCGATAATTCCCACCTCTAAGCATCTAAGCAGACCTTCTCCTTATATTTGGGATTAAAGGTGATATAGCCTCTGCTTAATGGGCTTCGCGTCCAGTTTCAAATTTATTTTCATCACACCCAAATCACCTATGATACTCTTGAGGTCTGAAAATTTTGTAGGAAACAAATCTTGATATTCGCGGAGCAACTCAACAATTTTATCTACCGTAGCATCATCCCAATAATCCCGGATCTTCACAAATTTTGGCTCTGCTTCAGTACCAATGTTTACTTGCCGAGTCTTCAATGATGCGGTGATATCTAGGTTTTCTATTTGCTGACCTTCGACCTCATGGTGGCCTTCTGTCTTTGGGATAATTATATTCGTTGGATCCTCATCCTCCCCTTCAGCAGTCATAGTATAGCATTCTAGCGCATGGCATAGTTGGGTGCTCCAATTTGGTTGAACCAATTCCAAAGGATTTTGCGGGACTCTGAAGATCGCTACCTTAACCTCCTGTAGGGCTTCATCAATGCTTTCGAGCCCATATTCAAAACTAAAGATCATTAAAATCCTTCCCTTAAGATATCCCACTCCATGATGTGGTGGCGGAGCTCTATTTCTAGGTACTAATTCATAGGGATTATATCTAGAGTGTGACAGAATAAGTGCACTTACTTTGGTTATGCCTCTGTTCTAAAGACTATAGTCCCCTTTGCCAAATGATCACATGGATTATTCCTCCCATCATATTTCTTGGTTAATCACACTTTAGGATGACCAAATCACATCCTCATCATCTTCCTGTAATCGTGCCATTCATCAAAGTCATCCTTGTGCGTACCCCACCATTGAGCGGGCGTAGTGCGCAGTGCCAAATCGAGTGCTTGAAAGCGATGATACTCTGGGACTTCTCTTTCAAAAGAATCCAGAAAATTATCTACATCAATCAAAGCATCATAATAGGGTAAATTTATCACCTCTGATGACACACAGCGCAGTGATTTAGTCATCATGTTGCAGTGCAGCGTAGATACTTCATGCAAATTATTCTTCCAATGCTTCAATTCTTCATCTGAGTCTAACGTACAGGATCTTTCGCAGTCCCGTGCAATCCATCCATAAACTATCAAATTAATCTAGTCTTGGTCTCGAGCTGTAATTTTATAGATCTAATCCAAATTTCATCATTGTCTTCATAGTCAAGGACCGATTCATTATAGCGCGGTCCTTCTGTATGGTCTAATGGTACTACAATGTGGAGTTATTTCATTTCAAATGACATTGTCCGCTTCTTCAAATTGATTACCCCATTCATATCAATAGCCTAATCAATTCCAAGGAGCATGGGGTATGGATTGTTGTCATCAACAATTTTTATCGCTTCAAAATCAGCCAATGCACTCGCACCTACTATATCTATGGTAACTCCATGTAGACGTTCCATAGGGATAATATTTTGTTGGTTCGCCATCTTCAATTGAATCAGAGACCACTACAGCATAAGTCTCCCTATTCTCTCCCATGTCTGTTTAGGCAAAATGTTCGCATCAGATCTCAGATCCAAAATAACCTGGTCCATCTCATAGTCTCTAACTTGCATGGTGAGCCTCATCTCATGCCCTATTCTTGTCCTATCTTTGCCGATATTTCTGACTACATAGAGTCCTTCAAGAGAATTTTCCTTACCAGCACACTTATTTATCAACTCCTATATCCCTTTCATAGCCTTCTTATCACACAATAGTTTCATACAGGTTTCTGAGAACGTGGTAGGTACAAAGGGATCAATCTCTGTGGCCACATTGGCTTCCGGTAGCTTATCATGACTGCCTGAGGTGGATGCTTCAGTGAAGCTTTTCTTTGCCTCCATAAATGTCTCCTTCACGCATTCTAGATCGAAGCCAACTTCCTTTTCTGGGGCCTTGCAGACCCACCCCCTTTCCCCAGGTTGTTTTCATTTATCATCACTAGTTGTTATTCTGCTTCTCAGCACGATATTCACATTTGGATCTTCCTCATAGGGCTTAAACCTCATCATCTACAAGTTTTGGGTAGGTTGTTGAGGCTGCACCTTCTTTTCCTACATCTTATCTATCAACACAAGGCATTCTTCTATTGTGTGGTCAAACTAAGTGTAGTATTGACATGACGGGCATGTCTGACTCAGACACTCCCATGCATAGTGGCCTGGTGTTCCGCAATTATAGCAAATGACCAGTCTGCAACCTCTACTAGGCCCTCCTCCTCCTCTGCCTCGTCTGCACCCTTGATATCCTCTGCATGCTCCTCCAGTGCCTTGATCTAGAGGCCGAGTTTCTTCTTGCATTCGATATGTAGTTGTCCTTTCCATAATCAATTCATAGCTACGCCAATGGCGCTCATTGTGGCCCACCAATTTGTAGAAATCGAAGAAAATTTGTTGTGGTTTCTACACAAAATTTTGCAACAAATGACAATTATTTGTTACATATTTTCCAACCACCTGAAAAATAGTGCACCACACTACGGGCCCCGTGCCTGGTCTTGCTAGAGCTTCCTGCGTCAGGAGCATTGCCCCCCCGCCTAGATACGATTCACAAAGACATGGCAAGATAGATCTATAATGGTTTCCAAGTTACAGAATGACCATTTTATCTGATGGATGTAATGCACAAATATGTTTGAGTTTGTAACTGCAAATTGGGTCAAATTTTGATATTGTTATGGAATAATGTGGATCTTAGGTTGACTTGTTGGCCCAGGTTGTAGAGCCATTTTCATCTTTTGAATCGAATCATGGGCCCAAGACTCTGAATGAAATTGACTCGATTTTGACTCGATATGTCTACATCATATAACAAAAATTTTGTGATATGTGCAAGACTTTGAGCTATGTGTTTTTATTGCTTATTTTCAATTCTAGCAACAACAATTTGTGTAAGATAAACAAAAATAAAGCCAAAGTCAATATATCAAAAGGAAATGGTACTAGTTGATTGTGCCCATAGAGTAATGGAAATATGGCAAATTTTAATTGTAAACATACCAAGAAAGAATACCATTCAGGTAGTCATAAAATTTTAAAGAGATTCAAGGTGATGTGTGGTTGGATTTTAGATATTCAATGAATCATATTAATTGATGTTTTTTCTAGTGTGTGATTTTGTTGATGAGTTTATATAATAAATATGTAATGGATCTATTTTTTATGAAGGATTCTTGAGTCAAGTTGTCAATTGAGCCTTTCAGCCCGTGATTAAAGTCATCAGTTAGGAAAGGGTGAAGCATCAACCTTGTTCAAGGTAGGTGATCTTCTCCTCCTTTATAATTTAAATCAATTCTTTGTTGATGAGATCATCTTCTACTGATATTAGTTGTAAAACTCCCAACGCTCGCACAAATCAATATATCTAGTCATGATAAAAGTATCCTTCATAAATTGAATTACAGACTCTTAGAAATCAATATTAATGAGCAAGTAATCATCCCAGTCAATGTAGCGGTACAAGCATTAATCAATAGATACAAAACAAAATCCAATACAAGACAAAAACTAGAGCATCCATTATAGCTAGCATACATAATTTTACAATAGAACCAATAGATCAATAGCAGAAATAATTATTTGACAGAAATACGGTGGGTGAGGAACGAAATGATGTAGTAATAATGAGACCAGACAAGAAGAACATACTCATAAATCATTGAAATCATAAGACATGATTAGTACACTGATCATATCCCCCTAATATAAAATTACATATTTTTTCTTGGGTTGTGAAAGAAGTAAAACGTTGGATGGTTGATATGGTAAATGTTCAGTTATTTTTTGTTTGTATAAAAGTATCTAAGGAATGATAGTAACATGCTAGGCTCATTCATAATTAAAGTGAAAAGGATGCCTCTAGATTGGAGAGGAGTTGCCTAATGGTTCCTAGTTGGAGTAGCAATCCATATGATTAAGAGACTACAGAGAATGTGAACAGTTGATATCTATAGTAAGTGACCGATAGATAAGTATAAGTCATAGTAAGCCTCATATACATGCATATTCCTATGTAGTTAGTGGTTTTTGTGGTTGAGTTACCTATGCAAACCAATATGCATGGTTGATGTACAATAAGGATACTTCTATAAGATATAGAGATTCAAGACTTTGTTGCATCCTTGTTTGGGAAAAGCAAGGAATTGGGGGTTGGGGAGATGTTGTATGGGAATCTTAGGCCTATGTTTGTCATCATACATAATGCACTGTGTAAATGTTAGTAAAACATGGTAAGTGTATATGGTAAAATGATTTGTTAGTTGAGAGAAGGTACAACTGCCCTAACCACATTATCCATGTATAAATATACACAAAATCTAATAAAAACTTGGTTTGAATTCCATCCTAACTTTGTTTCTCTTTGTGAATTCTCATGTACATTATTGTTATTGTTCATGATGTAGTTTTATGACTACACTAAGGCTAGGCTAACAATTCCATCAATGTTATAGTTGTTGCTAGGATATCTGCACTAGTGATATCTACACTAGTGTGTTATGGTTGTCGTCTTTTTTCCTTTCCTCATTTCCACTTCTTCTTCCCCTCTTAGAAGCTTCCTAGTGTTCCCTCTACTTTGATCCACTTGACTACCCTCTCTTATGGCCTATTTTTTCTAGGTACTATGCATTTACATAAGCCTTATCCATCATTTTGGGTTTCAATAACATCTTTTCCTTTCACGCATGATTGTGTAGACCCCCTAGACACTTAAGGACTCCAAAAAAGATTTTAAAGATATACCTAACATTATTTCCATGTTCATAAATTTAGTGGTCTACTCATGTATACTCTAACCTTGTCTCTACCTAAAGTAATTCCTCTAGATCCACTTGCCCTATACATACCTGATAGGGTAGAATTAGGACTTTATGATAGTTGTAAAATCCTCCCACTTGGTCATTGGAGGATCCCCCTCTAGCCTTAGTTCTCTTTGGATTTCCCACCAATTCAAGGCATGGCTCTTTAGTTTCAAATGAGAAAATGAAATTTAGTGTTCCTTCTCTATGTGATGAACACTAAAATAAACCTCTAACTATTTGTTGAGATAGGGTCCCTGGGGTCAAGTTTGGTCAAATTTTGAGTAAATTTTGTAATATCTTTATGAAAGAATGTAAAGTCTCTGTGAAATGTGGAAGTGGAGTGCGAAGCTAATATGAGTCAAAGGGACTTTAGTCCCTTACGTGGGTAGGTGATAGAGAGTTTTGAGACCCTCCCATGGTCCATGGACCATGGTATTGTAAGCGAAATGTTATATATAAAGGAGTCATAAAGAGTCTAGAAAAGTAAGTTTTTGATAAGAATTTTTATAAGGGAAAGTAAGCTAAAGCAGGAAAGGTCGGCTCCTTGTACTTAGGCAAAAGGAGAAGGATCCTACAGCTGAGTGCATGGAGACCTTGGTAAGTTTGCAAGATGAGTGTACAGGCCCCTGCAGCTAAGTGCGCAGGCAAAAGAAGTATGTACTTGAATGATTCTACTTAATAAAGATAGTTTTGAGCCAATTCTGATACGAACATTGGAGTATAACAGATTCATTCGTAGCTGGAAATCCTACACTTGGAGTTGCAAAGTTTGAAGACGGGAAAGGAAGCTCAGCCTGAGGTGCATCCATAATTTTGGTGCATAAAATGTAAAGATAATGGACATGATAAGGATCAATGTCTGGTTTATTAGAATTATCTGATTGGAGGAGGTCATGTTGCTTTGAAGCCTAAGAACATTGCAGGACCAAGTGCAAGAGTACCCTTATGATGCACTATCTACCAAATAGATGGGAAGCATGCGACCGACCATTGTTACCTCTTGCAAAAGTTTGTACAGAATTCAAAACAGTTGTCTTGTACCTTCTGTAAATCGGTTAGGCATGATGAATGAAATTGTCGAACATACAAATTGTTAATGGATTGAATGCCTACATATCGAATGCAAACAGAAACTTGGCCTGAGGACTAGGGTGCGAGTGCATCGCATGGAGGATTCCAGGCCTAAGGAAGAGGAAGAGGAGGAGGGGTTGGAAGAGGTCGCGGACAAGTTATTTTCTACAATTGTGGAGAGTTCGGTCATTTTGTGTGCAACTGTCAGAACCTGACACATCCATCCTATCATTATTGCAGATAGTTTAACCATGTGATGGAAGATTGCCTGGTGCTGATAACCAAGATGAAGGAGAAGGAAGACATAGATGCATCAGAATTGGCTCAAAAATTTCTCTATTAAGTAGAATAATTCAAGTAAAAACTTATTTTCCCTGTGCACTTAGCTGTAGGGGCTCGCGCACTCAACCTGCAGACTTACCAAGGTCTTCACACACTCAGCTATAGGAGCCTTCCCCTTTCGCCTAAATATAGGAAATAGACCTTTCTCACCTTATCTTACTTGCCCTTACAAAAATTATTATCAAAAAATTATTTTTCTAGACTCCCTATGACTCCTTTATATATAGCATTTCACTTACAATACCATGGTCTGCGGACCATGGGCGGGTCTCAAAACTCTTTATCACCTACCCAACTAAGGGACTAAAGCCCTTTTGACTCATATTAGCCTCGCACTCCACTTCCATGTTTCATGGAGACTTTACATTCTTTCAAAAGGATATTACAAAATTAACTCAAAATTTGACCAAACGTGACCCCAGCAGCCCTATCCCAACACTATTGTAACCAATGATTTAATTTCATAGTGTCAATATCACCTTGATATTGCTTAATATCAACCTTGATTTCCATATTGCAGAGGGAATGTGAATGGTTTACAACACTTGAACCAAGCTATTATTTTCAGATTCTTTGTTAAACTCCTTCCTTGGTTCCTCTCAAATCCTCAATTTTTTTCCTCTAATTTAAACTTTGAGTGGGAACTTCCATCTTCTCTAATTGCAATCTTGTTTTCTATAGTATCCATTAGGAGATTTATATTGAGGCTTATATATGTGACCTTCTCTTCCATTGTTGAGAATATCTCCTTCGCTAAATATTAAGGGTTATTAAAAATAGTTTGAATGACCATGACTGGGATTTTATGAGTTTCTGGTTATACTGATTTGGATCCACTACAAATTCCCACAAAAACCAAAATACACCTACTCTCATAATAATATGGTTCATAAAATTTTGTGGATATTCCACTGGATAGTTCATCACAAAGGATCTATTGGAAAATAAGAGACTATAAATTGAAAATTGTAATATGAGGGTTACTTTTCCTTAGATTTATTAATTTAATATTTTCTTTCCTTATGCATGTAATAGATAAATTACGTGAAATAGTGAACTGTGAAAAAAAACACTCACCAATCACAAGAAAACCAAATATGACTTGGGAAACCATTTTGGGAGAAAACCTAGTTAGAAGGTGAGGTTTGTCTTCTCTCTCTCTTTATTTGAATGGAAATTATGAAAATGTAATGGAGTGACACCTTTGGCCCATGGGATACTATAGATCAAAAACCTTATATCCTCTTCCATCTCTCTCTCCACTCTCAACTACTTTTCTCTTCTATGAGACAAAATCCACTCGAATAGAATGGGACCCCTTTTCCTCCTAGTGGCCCAGCTATAAAATAACCTAATGACCAAATAGTGGTTAAATATTATCTATTCAACCCTAAGTAAGAGTTACAAATTGACCCTTGCAAATTCTTCTTCATAGTTTTCACTTTGGTGGCCCATTTTCTATGAATAATGGAGGTTGACGTGGCATCCTCTCGAATTATAATTTTCAATCATGATGCATAAACTTCTAAGATGCATAAATTTTACATCTAAACTCTTATTGACATGAATCTTACACTATTGGAAAGGAATTTGAATGTAGAATATTTCTAGGGTGTGTAAGAAGTGGCAAAGTTTTACCCCCAAGAAATGTCATTTAAGGCCTCAAACTGGACCTAGAAGGTTTATGACCCCAATTATCCAAACTTGTCCACTTGCTAAAAATACTCTTGTAATATGATTTCTTTGATTTTTCCACCCATAAATCATCAAGATGGATGAAAAGCAATATAATGATCCAATCCAAGTCAGTTCATTACGAACTTAGTACCTTATCCTTGCTTCTTTCCATTTCTCAAAATTAGCAAGAAAAAATTCTTTGTACTTCCCATGATTCTTCTAACTTGATAGAATTAATCAAAGACAGTTTGGCTTTATCCTTTTTTCATTTTTGATATATGCTTTTCCATCCTCAACTAGCATATTTTTTTCCTCTCCTCCTATAGATATCATCTCTCACGCATAAGTATGGACTTCACAAAATGAATCCACGAAATCATATTGAACAAGTTTTGTAATCACTTAATCAACAAATTTCTAGTTGATGGAAAACTTGAATTCACATTGTTTTTTCACCTTCAATTCCAATTCTTTCCCCACCCAACCTATGGGGTAATGTTTTGGATGATCTTATGTCTCTAGCCCAAGTTTCTCAACTAGTTATGTAAAGATCAAGTTGGACTAGGAATTGGGATCAAACAAATAAGCTACCATTCTTTGTTTCATGTGGATTTTAATGCAGAATAACTTGGTCATCTCCTTCTCCTCCTTGTGACTATGAGAAACTAATTCCATCGTTTTATAAAGGTTAGTGTAATTGATCTTCCCTTGTAGGTTTAGGTTTCTATCCACCCTTTCCTCAACATCCAATATTATTAAGACTTTCTTCTTCTCCTCCTTTTGTAAATGTTTGAGTGGTTCTTAATGTTGTGGCAAGAAACCTTTTTCTTTGATTCTATGTGAGAAAAATAAAATTGTTCACAAAATATGGGTTTACACCTTAATTTTATAAACTATCCAATTAAAAATTATAATTTTTGTATAACTTTTCATAATGGTTAATGTATTGCAAGACACAAAAATCTATGGAAAATATCTATTATGCCCCCCCCCTACTAGCATGGTGGATAGTGGCTTGGGGTTGATGTGGTCTACGATAAAACTAGGTGGTGAACCATTAGTAGTACATGACAGATAAATAGTTTTTGCATCCTCCACCTCCCCTCCCCACTTGTGCAATTTAAAACCACCAGATGCCCCCCACAACAAATTTATTTTTGATGTATGGGTGGTCTCACAACACACTACAACATGATGAGACTGAGCATCTGACAAGACGATTGGTAACCAATGGATAGACAATGGGGCCAAATCATATGTGAACATGTTGATAGTAACGGTGGTCTGGAAACTGATATACCAATTAAACTAGTATATGAGAATGTAGTGGCGTGGATGTAACGTGAATGACACGTGGAAAATGACATCGGCATGATGCTAGGTGACATGACCCTCAAAATTTAAACAATTAAATTTCATGCCAATTTCATCCAATATTGATTGCAACATAGTTTGAAGGAGTATTTTTGAGGTTGAAAAGGAAAAGTGATGGGTAAAATGTCACCATGTTTAAAATTTTTTGACAAGAATAATGCCAGAGCCAAAACCATCACATTCAAAAGAGCCCTCAGATATATTCAGCCATCAAATCTAGGTCACCAAACAAAGTCTGAGTATTTGTATTTCCTCTTTCCTATCTATTATAAAGAAAAAATATGAAGATAAGAAGTTCCTTTGCATATGAGTCTACTTGTCTTCCCAACCTTAGAGAATTGAATTAATTGACAAAATCAAATGTATTTTACACCATTATCTCTCATTACCTATTCGACCTGCATCAACAAGCCCTCACATGATTCAAAAAACTCTAAGATTACCTTTAGGTATGGGAGTCAAATTTCACCATATTTATTGTCCCACAAACCTACCAATTTCTCAAGTTTATCATGCGGTGTGCCAAAAACAACATTCTGAGTAAAAGGAGAATTATTTCATGGAATGGAATCATTTTTTCCATATCAATTTATATTTCATTTTACAAATGCTTAACATAATTGTGATAAATGAAAATCAACCATTACAAGAAGAAACCTTAGTATACCCATTCAAAGGATTATCCAGTGAAGAAAAGACCACCCTCATGCAGTCATTTCCTGCTCCAAAAACCCTTGTTCCTAAAAGTATTCCCCCATTCAGGGACAATCCGTTCAAAGTGTAGGTGAATGGGGGAACAAGATCATGCAGAGGTCTTGAAGGTGAGATGATATGTTTTGTTTCGATTTGATTTGAAGATTGGAGAGTTTAAGGTCTTTATATTGATGCACAAGTAGCAGCATAAGAAGGTAAGAAGGTTGTAGCAATCTAGAGCAAGGAGTGCTCAATTGGTTTCAGAGGAAAGAGCCAGAGAAATGCTAACAGTCTGAGCTCAAAGAAGAGAAGCTTAGTGAGGCATATGTAGCAAGAAGGAGACTTGTTACTACAGGGGTATTGTTGCAACTCACAAAGGTAGTTCCACAGAGGATGTGGGTAGAATTGCTAAGTAATGAAGGAAGTCAGTAGGACATTCTAAGTGAAAGAAGAGGTGGTCGAAACCTAGTATTTCATTGTGATTGAAATACAAGAGGATAGTTGTGTTCTTAGAAGATGCAGATGAGTTGAAGCCTAGAAGGAGAAGAGAGAGGAGCTTAAAAGAGGTTCCAGAGATATAGAACCAAGTGCTTTCCAAAAGACTGAGTACAGAGGAAAGATTGGTGAGGTAAGTGGCAGTAGGGAGGACTTTTTGTTGCAGAGGCTTTAATGCAGCTCATAGTAAGTGAGTAAGGAACTCATGAAGATAGAGAAGGAGGAGATTAATACTAATAGTCATAGTAGAGGTTCTAAAAGAGACCATAGTAGAGGAAAAAAGAAGAAAGATACCAAGGCAAATGGCATGAGAATGAGTGACGAAAAATATGATAAAGAAATGGCTGAGATAGTAGTTCATCTTGAAGTATTAATGGAGATTTTGCAGAGAAATGAGAAGGACATGAAATATGGTTATGTCATGAGAAAGAAAGTGAAGTGGCAGAGGCTACAAGAGAAAAGGAATCAACAAGAGAATATGCAGTTAATAAAGGAGCTGAGGGAGCTTGAACAAATTATAGATGTCAAATTGAAGACAGAGAAGCTCAAAGGACTTGAGCTACAACAAAAGGAAAATGTTGAAGAAGGTGTTGAAGTTTTGGTATGTGAACCAGAACATGGACCATTACTTTTTGAAAGTAATGAAGAGACAGAGGAGTTGAATCATATGAATGATTCAAAGTAGCCAGAAGACTTGATTGCTAAAGCATAAAATGAGACCATAAGGTCTTGTGTTTTTAAAACTAATAATTTGTGTATGGTCACAGGTTTGGAAGAATATAGGAAGTCTTTTAAAGCTGTCAAAAACATGGAAGAATACCTTCCAGAAGATGAAATTTTTGAAGCAAAGTATGACAATGAGACTAGAGAAGAAACAGTTCACTACAGTGAACAAGTGCAGAGAGGGATCATTAAAGCAGATGGTGTGGAAGGGAAACTTGCTGATAGTCTCAAGAATTCTTTGAGTTTGAATCAACATACTAATGTGCTGATAGAGGAGTTAAAGGAAAGATCATAGCAACATACTGAAAGGTTACCAGAGGAAGAAGAGGAACAAAGGCCTTATATTTTTTATTTTGATAATTGTCTTATGATTGTAGAATGTGTTGCAAAAACTAGAACATATTTGGCAAAGGTGGAAAGCCAAATGAAAGAAGAAGAGAAAGAACATCTACTAGAAGATGTTAAGGAAGATCTAGTAGTGGAAGAAGGACCATCTGACGACTGGTCAATAGCAAATGAAGAAATGAGATATTGTGTAAAATTTCCAAATTTTACTCCAAGTAAAATCATTGAGTTATATAGAGAGTTAGACCTTCAAAGGAGGAAGTTCGAAAAGTAGAGGATAAACGTTCAGCATAAATTACTAAAGAAGGAAGAAAAATAAATTGTCATAAATGACAGTCAAGAATAATTTGACAGGTACAACAAACAGAAGCAGAAAATTGTCCTAAAAGACAATATGGCAGTAGTTGAAAAGGTGCAAGACAATAGTGAACAAGAGAGTAAGGATGTAAAGGTGGCAATAAAAATGAAAATTCAGCAATTAAGAGTTGAAGGCAATCAATAGACAAAGGATATACTGGACAGAGAGATTGAACTGATAAGAAGGAAAATGATGAAAGTGTCTCAGAAGAAGACCGCAACAGGAAAGCAAAGAAGCAACAACAAGAGGAAGATAATAGAAGAATGTGAGAGCATGGAAAGTGGAGCATTGCAGCATAAGGTATGGAGACCTGGAGAACATCAGCAAACAACAACAACAATAGAACAACAAACAAGCAAAGACAAATTACAAAATAAAGTCTGGGATCCAGGAGGAATCAATTATCTAGACTTATGACGAGGAGGTCATAAATTTTCTTACCTAGGGAGTTTGATGCAGGAGAATCCTGCTCAAAAGAACCATTGGATCTTAGTAAGCATAGGGTCTTGTATTTCAAGGGACCTGATTCCCTAAAGAGTGATTAATTATTTATTTTCCTATGTTTTTATGAGGGTTGTATAATAGTGGGGATATTGTAATGAAATCTTATCGTCAAGAGAGATTTCAAGAATAGTGTGTGCGTTAGAGGAACTAGGAGTTAGTTCATGATTTTGTGGATTAGAGAGGATCCTTAGAGATAAGGAAGATATTTTAGGATTTTTTTGAGAAGGTTATGGATCTAAACCAGCAATTGGTTGCAAACTCATTTTGTATGAATGTAAGCCAAAAAGGCAGAAAAAGAGTTAGTCAAGATAGTTAGCTGGTTAATCAGTTAGGTCGAGAGTTAGATAGGTTGGATTGTGAGCCTATGGACATTAGAAAGAGAAAGGCCAACTGAATGTAAATCATGCCAGAGAGAGAGAGAGACTCTTATGTAAATACTTGTTTATTAATACAAACAACTCTATTTTGGGTTCATGTCTGTGTATTGAGTAATTGAATGTAAATTGTGTGTGAAGAGAGAGCTTCTGCATAGTATATGTATGCAATTGAAGTTCAAGTAGAACACAGAGAAGAAGGGGAATATGCAAAATCAGAAGGCGAAATATAGAGAAGAGTAATAGAGATGTGTTACGGACTTTACACACATAGATAGTACAGGAGGAAGCCTTTAATGTTACAGTGAAGGTGAAGGAAACATAGAGGCGCAAGCGGAAGTTGAGATCAATGGGAAGATAGTTTGGAGAACTCCTAAACCACAGAAGGATAGAGCGAAGTCAAATTCATAGACAGATCAATTAAATATGAGAACCTTGAAGAAACCTAAACCATAGAAGGAACACTGAGAAACTACATAAAAACGAAGCAAAGAGAAGAAACAAAAGAGAGTGTAGTGATGCATAGGAGCCGTTGGATCTTGGAGATCAACGGACGAGATTGACGGAGATAAGCGGCCAGGATTAAGTCACATAGAATCGAGTAAAGAAATGAATGGCAAAGGTCAATTTAAGAGTTAGTGGATGAGGAATACAGAGGAGCCATCGTAGTTGTCGTTGGTAGAATATCTACAGTCATCGGGTGTTAAATAGCTTAGGATTTAATCAAAGAAGAAAATTTGGTTTACAAGTGAAAGTGGGTTATTGGACGGAGAAAAGGTGGTAAGTGGTAATGGAGAGGAGTCACCTGATTCCATTAGGCAATTGACACATAGCACGTTGGAGGAGAGAGGAAACCGCTTTATTGGGCGGGTAATCCTCATACAACTTGTATGGCTGATATCATTGTGGAGCGTTGAATCAAATGAGGTTTTGATCTGCAGTGCATGATCAACGATTAATTTCGTTGATCAGGTGTAGCGTCAACCGTCGGATTAAAGGTAAGATCTACGGTGGAGGTTGAAGTTGATAAGGCTTGGGGAAAAGTGGACTTGAAAGTTTATCAATGTGAGCTTAAGTTTATTTGAGTTCCGGAGGATAAGTAAGGATCACGTGACAATCATTGATTTGGTGTAGTGAAATCAATGGTGGAGAGTGAACCCGATAAAGGTAAACATTAGAAAATGTGCCAAAGCCAAGGAAAGGTGAAAAGGTAAGTTTACATGTGTTTTATGGGTATTTTTATTATACGAAGGTTATCATAGAAATAAGAGGAGTAATGTATTTTGGGTTTAAATCGGGTATAACCAAAGTTAAGAGTGGGGTTGGGTTATTATGCGCAAGATTAATGAATTAAAACGTTAAAGAGTGGGGTATAGATTAATCAAATTTTAATGAAGGTGGGGTTATAAAGTCTTGGTGGAAAGGTAATGAAGGTTTAGACTTTGGGTTAGTCAATTAAAATGTTTCCACATGAGATTAATTGAAGGGGCCTTAAACCTTAATTTATGAAGATTTGACTAGGTAGGGGAATTGAAATTACTAGGGCAAATGAGATTATGCATTATATATGCATATTGTGGGTAAAGTCGGCTTAGGCTAGCAGCATTTGGTATTAGAGTCAAATTGTGGTTGAAACATTTGAGAAATTTAGAGGAGAATTATGTTTTAAGATGTGTATGCAGGCAAGAGGAGATCATTTTTTAATCTGACAAGTAGTAAGCACATAGAGATAATGTGTAGCACAACTTGCAGATGCAAGGAAACAGAGGACAATCCATTCAATGTTCAGGTGAATGGGGGGACAAGATCATGTAGAGGTCTTGAAGGTGAGAAGATATGTTTTGTTTTAACTTGATTTGAAGATTGGAGATATTGTGGTCTTTATATTGATGCACAAATAGTAGCGTAAGAAGGTAAGAGGGTTGCAACAATCTAGAGCAAGGAGTGCTCAATTGGTTTCATAGGAAAGAACCAGAGAAATGCTAACAGACTGAGCTCAGAGGAGAGAAGCTTAGTGAGGCATATGTAGCAAGAAGGAGACTTGTTACTGTAGGGGTATTGTTGCAACTCACAAAGGTAGTTCCACAGAGGATGTGGGTAGAATTGCTAAGCAATGAAAGAAGCTGGTAAGACTTTATAAGTGAAAGAAGAGGTGGTCAGAACCTAGTTTTTCATTGTGATTGAAATACAAGAGGATAGTTGTATTCTTAGAAGATGCAAATGAGTTGAAGCCTAGAAGGAGTAGAGAGAGGTGCTCAAAAGAAGTTCTAGAGATAGAGAACCAAGTGCTTGCCAAAAGACCGAGTACAAAGGAAGTCTTGGTGAGGTAAGTGGCAGCAGGGAGGACTTGCTATTGCAAAGCCTTTAATGCAGCTCATAGTGAGTGAGTAAGGAGGTAATGAAGATAGAGAAGGAGGAAATGACTACTGATAGTCATAGTAGAGGTTCTGAAAGAGACCATAGCAGAGGACAAAAGAAGAAATATTCCAAGGAAAATGGAATGAGAAAGAGTGATGAAAAATATGATAAAGAAATGGTTGATATAGAAATTCAGCTTGAAGTATTAATGGAGACGTTGTAAAGAAATGAGAAGGACCTGAAATATGGTTATGTCATGAGAAAGAAACTGAAGTGGCGGAGGCTACAAGAGAAAAGGAATCAACAAGAGAATATGCAATTAATAAAGGAGATGAGGGAGCTTGAATAGATTATAGATGTCAAATTGAAGACAGAGAAGCTCAAAGGAGTTGAGCTACAGCAAAAGGAAAATGTTGGAGAAGGTGTTGAAGTTTTGGTATGTGAACCAGAACATGGACCATTACTTTTTGAAAGTAATGAAGAGACAGAGGAGTTGAATCATATGAATGATTCAAAGCATCCAGAAGACTCTATGGCTAACGCATCAAATGAGACCATAAGGTCTTGTGTTCTTAAAACTAATAATTTGTGTATGGTTGCAGGTTTGGAAGAAGATAGGCAGTCTTTTAAAGTTGTCAAAAACATGGAAGAATACCTTCCAGAAGATGAAAGTTTTGAAGCAAAGTATGACAATGGGACTGGAGAAGAAACTGCTCACTATAGTGAACAAGTGCAGAGAGGCATCATTAAAGTAGATGGTGTCGAAGAGAGACTTGCTGATAGTCTCAAGAATTCTTTGAGTTTGAATCAGCATACTAATGTGCTGATAAAGGAGTTAAAGGAAAGATCAGAGCAACATATTGAAAGGTTGCCAGAGGAAGAAGAGGCACAAAGGCCTTATATTTTTTATTTTGATAATTGTCTTATGATTGTAGATTGTGTTGCAGAAACTGGAACATATTTGGCACAGGTGGAAAGCCAAATGAAAGAAGAAGAGAAAGAACATATACTAAAATATATTAAGGAAGATTTAGCAAAGGAAGAAGGACCATCTAATCATTGGTCAATAGCAAATGAAGGAATGGGAGATTGTGTAAAATTTCCAAATTTTACTCCAAGTAAAATCATTGAGTTGTATAGAGAGTTAGACCTTCAAAGGAGGAAGTTGGAAAAGCAGAGGATAAACATTCAGGATAAATTACTAAAGAAGGAAGACAAATAAATTGTCGTAAATGACAGACAAGAAGAAGTTGACAAGTATAGTAAATAGAAGTAGAAAATTGTCCTGAAAGACAATATGGAAGCAACTGAAAAGGTGCAAGAAAATAGTGAACAAGAGAGTAAGGATGTAAAGGTGGCAGTAAAAATGTAAATTTAGCAATTAAGAGTTGAAGGCAATCAACAGACAGAGGATATATTGGACAGAGAGATTGAATTGATAAGAAGGATAATGATGAAAGTGTCACAGAAGAGGATAGCAGCAGGAAAGAAATGAAGCAACAACAAGAGGAAGATAGTATAAGAATGTGGAGAATTGCAGCATAAGGTATGGAGATCTAGAGAACAACAACAATAGAACAACTAACAAGAAAAGATGGATTACAAAATAAAGTTTGGGATCCAGGAGGAATCAATTATCCAGACTTATGACCATGAGGTCATAAATTTTCTTACCTAGGGAGTCTGATGTAGGAGCATCTTGCTTAGAAAAACCATTATATTTTAGTAATCATAGGATCTTGTGTTTCAAGGGACCTGATTCCCTAGAAAGTGATTAATTATTTATTTTCCTATGTTTTTATGAGGGTTGTATAATAGTGAGGATATTGTAATGAAATATTCTCGTTAAGAGAGATTTCAAGAATAGTGTGGGAGTTAGAGGAACTAGGAGTTAGCTCATGATTTTGTGGATTAGAGAGGATCCTTAGAGATAAGGAAGAGATTTTAGGATTTTGTTGAGAAGGTTATGGATCTAAACCAAAAATTGGTTGTAAACTCCTTTTGTATAAATTTAATCCAAAAAGGTAGAAAAAGAGTTAGCCAAGATAGTTAGCTGGTTAGTCAGTCAAGTCGAGAGTCAGATAGGTTGGATTGTGAGCCTATAAGCATTGAAACAAGAAAGGCCAATTGAATGTAAATCAGGCTAAAGAGAGAGAGAGAGAGAGAGAGAGAGAGGGAGAGAGAGAGACTCTTATGTAAATACTTGTTTATTAATACAAACAACTCGATTTTGAGTTCATGTGTGTGTATTGAGTAATTGAATGTAAATTGTGTGTGAAGAAAGAGTTTCTGCATAGTATAGGTATGTAGGTGAAGTTCGAGCAGAACATAGAGAAGAAGGGGAGTATGCAAAATCAGAAGGTGAAATATAGAGAAGAGTAATAGAGAGGTGTTACGGGCTTTACACACATAGACAGTATAGGAGGAAGCCTTTAATGTTACAGTGAAGGTGAAGGAAACCTAAAGGTGCAAGCTGAAGTTGAGATTAGTGAGAAGATAGTTTGGAGAACTCCTAAAATACAGAAGTATAGAACGAAGGCAAATACACAGACATATCAATTAAAGACAAGAAAATTACATCATGTAGAATGGAGTAAAGAAATGAATGATGGAGATTAATTTAAGAGTGAGCGGATGAGGAATCCGGAGGAGACGTTGCAGCCGTCAATGGTAGAAGATCTATGGTCATCGGGCGTTAAATACCTCGGGAGTTAATCAAAGAAGAAAAGTGGGTTTACAAGTGAAAGCAGGTTATCGAACGGAGAAAAGGTGGTAAGTGGTAATGTTGGGGAGTCACCCAATTCCATTAAGCCACTGACATGTAGCACATCAGAGGAGAGAGGAAACCACTTTATCGGGTGGATAATCCTTATACAAGTAATCTGACTGATATCATTGTGGTGAGTTGGATCAAAAGAGGTTTTGATCTACGATGCATGATCAACGATTAGTTTCATTGATCAGGTGTAACGTCAACCGTCGGATTAAAGGTAAGATCTACGGTGGAGGTTGAAGCCAATAAGGCTTGGGGAAAAGTGGACCCAAATGTTTATCAACATAAGCTTAAGTTTATTTGAGTTTTGGAGGATGAGTGGAGATCACGCGACAACCATTTATCTGGTGGAGTGAAATCAATGGTGGAGAGTGAACCTGATAAAGGTAAGCACCGAAAAATGTGCCAAAACCAAGGAAAGGTGAAAATGTAAGTTTACATGTGTTTTATGGGTATTTTTATTATACGAAGGTTATAATAAAAATAAGAGGATTAATGTATTTTGGGTTTAAATCGGGTATAACCAAAGTTAAGAGTGGGGTTTGGTTATTATGTGTGGGATTAATGAATTAAAAAGTTAAAGAGTGCGGTATAGATTAATCAAATTTTAATGAAGGTGGAGTTCTAAAGTCTCGATGGAAACGTAATGAAGGTTTAGATTTTGGGTTAGTCAATTAAAATGTTTCCACATGAGATTAAGTGAAGGGGCCTTAAACCTTAATTTTGAAGATTTGACTAGGCAAGGGAATTGAAATTCTTGGGGAAAACGAGATTATGAATTTATATGCATACTGTGGGTAAAGTTGGCTTAGGCTAGCATCAGTATCTAAAGGGAAATAAAGCCTCTAAAAATAGCACAATCCCTCAAGGATTAGTTCCTAATTGCATGCACTGTCAGTGCAACTCGGCAAAATCTAAAACAAATAGTACATTGTCCCTACACTCTAGTCTCAACTAAGTCTTTCTCATAATTGACATGCATGAGTTTCTGATGGTGGAATATTCAGTTAACTAGAGTAGCACTAATTAGGTCACTAGTGTCCCAACTAACTGTTTACTCACTATTAGTTCCTGAAACTGATTGGAACTAATTTAACTGGACTTAACTCAATAAACTCGGTTAACTAATTACAACTCATTCATAACTCATCCTAAACTCCTATAAGTTAGGGAGAATATATAAATGTCTTTTAAAAGACTTCCAATTTGAATTTCCTAAATTAATTAATTTAATTAAACTTAATTAATTATTTTCAAATTGCTATGAGAAAATAAAGTTGAAATGTGGCAACAAGAATATTCCAATTTTAATTTGCCCTTGAATTAAAATTTGAATTTAGTCTCACCAGCTGCTTGAAAAATAATTAATTAATTCATCTTGAGTTAATTAGTTGGAGAAATTCATGTTAGAAGTCTTTGTGAAGTCATGCAACAGTTATCCCTTAAATTAAGGAGATCATCCCTTAATTAAGGAGATAAGGATGAGTTGTATTTGAGTTGTAATTAGTTAGCTTAGCTTATTGAGTTAAGTCCAGTTAGATTAGTTCCAAACTGTTTGAGGAACTAATTGTGATTTAAGTCAGTTAATGCATGCATGCATCCAACTAGTGCACTCCAGATAATTGAAGATTCTCCCATAATTAACTCATGCATGTCTATTCTGAGAAAGACCGAGTTGAGATTAATGACAAGGACATTGTACTATCAGTTGCATAAATTTTTTTATAAGGAAAACTCGTGCATGTAGAAGGAATTCATTCCTTGAGGATTGTGTGGTTTTACAGGGTGTGAGATCAGTGTGAATGATCATTGTTACACTTGGTAACAATAGGATCACCGAGGAAAAATTGCGCTAGGAAATAAGAGCTTGGAGGGCAGTGTGGAGAACTTATGAGAAATCTATTTTTCTTGTGAGCATCTGTGAGGATTGTACTAAGCGCTGGCTAGCTATGAGAGCTAAATCTTTGTGTAATTTTGAGATGTTTCCAACTTGTATGATAACATAGATAGTGGGGTTTTTCACTGAGGCTTTCCCCTAAGTATTCTTCTGTGTTTCATGTGCATTAATTCTTCTTTTGGTTATATGTGTTACACGTGATCTTTCTCAAATATATTAAGCTTCTATAAGTTTGATTGTAGAAGTAGATTAAAGTATTTTTCTTTAGTTATATTGCATTATCAGGTTAATCTACAGTCATAATTTCTACATGGTATCAGAGAAAAGGTTATCAGAGCTGTGAATAGTATACTGAGAAGAGAATTTGAAGTTTGAAGTTTGGGGTTAAAGGTACAAATCGAATTCATATCATACTTCAGGTTTGTCAATGGCGTTCTGTGGCTTGAGACTCGAGTATGCCTTGGAAGGAAGCTCGAATTACATAGCATGGAAAGATAGAATGGAAGTTGTATTAGAAGACAATGGCTTGAAGGATTTCATTGATCAAGAAATCCCAAAGCTAGCTACAGCTAATGCACAAGAGTTGGCCGAGTGGAAAAAGTGTGTGGCGAAGGTGAGACAGATCATACTGGAGGGAGTTCGAGACCATATTATCTCGAGTCTCCATGGGAAGGATACTCCGTTTTCAATGTGGAAGACACTGAAGAACCTCTATCAGAATAATAGCGACCAGAGGAAATTAGCACTCAAGGATAAGCTTCGAAAAATCAAGATGGAGAAGGGTGATACTATTTCCACATATCTGAACAAGATAACCACCTACATAGATGATCTTGGTAGTGTGGGAATGACTACTACTGATGATGATATGGTGAGCCTCACTCTCCTCGGTCTTCCAAAGAGCTAGAACAGCTACCAGGACTCGTAAATGGAAGAGAGAAACTGCTGAATTGGGAATGACTGTGGTTGGATTTGATGCGGGAGGAGATCAGGAGGAGCACATGAGATGGTTCTTCATCAAAGAATGATGATGAAGAAAATCTTGCCTTAGAAAGTAAGGCAAGGAAAGGGAAGGGGAAGGCTTCCCATTCCAAATCAAATTCTTCTCATGGAGGGAAGAAGGTTGACAAGTCTAAAGTGAGATGCTTTAATTTTCATGAGATGGGACATTATGCAACAAATTTCCCATCGAAGAAGTCCAAGAAGGGATCCTTGAAAGGATTAGAAGGTGAGGCAATAGCCTCTCAGTTTGAAATGGAATTTACCCTCATCACATGCATGGTCATCGATGGTGGGTTGTGTTTGGTATCTTGACAGTGGAGCCTCATTCCACATGATTGGTGATAAAATTTTATTCAGTACCTTGGAGGAGAAAGACCTGAATATGTCCACATGACCAGTGATAAAATTTTATTCAGTACCTTGGAGGAGAAAGACCTCAAGATGCACATAGAGATGATTGATGATGGAAAGTACAGTGTTTCAGGAGTGGGCATGGTTTCTTTTCAGAGGGAGCATGGAGCTCCTCTCACCTTGACAGATGTGAAGTATGTGCCTGGAATGAAGAAGAACCTGGTATCAGTCGCGATGTTGGAGGACAAAGGCTACAATGTTTTCTTCAATAAAGGAAAGGCATTCTTAAGACACATAGCCACGGGTCAGACCAAGAGGATTGGGATTCAGGTGAATAATCTCTATAAACTAGAGGTAGATGATTGTGCAGCATTGAGTTTGAAAGCAGAATTGGTGGAAAGCCAAGACATTGGCGAGTTGTGGCATAGGCAGTTGGGCCATTTGCATCATGGGGCCTTAAAGATATTGCAGCAGATATCTATAGGACTTCCCAAAGGTAAACTTGAGCAAGATGACACATGCAAAGGTTGTACCGTTGGAAAGTACGCCAAGTCATCCTTTCATGATCAACACAATCGAGTAGAAGTGATCTTAGAGCGATTTCGTACTGATTTGTGTGGACCATTCTCGACAACATCCACAATGAAGAAAAGGTATTATGTGATCTTCATTTATGATTATTCTCGTAAATTTTGGATTTATTTCATACAAAAATAGGACCAAACCTTCTCAAAGTTTTGTGAGTTCAAATCTTTGGTCAAGAAAGATTTAGGGAAGAATATCAAGGCCTTGAGAAGTGACAATAGTGGAGAATGTGTCTCTCAAGAGTTTAAGAACTTATGTGCAGTAGAAGGAATTAAACGAGAGTTGACGGCACCTCATAACCTATAGTAGAATGAGGTGGCCGAGAGGAAGAACAGAATGATTATAGGGGCAGCACGGGCGATGCTACATGAACAAGGCCTAACACTTCATTTGTGTGTTGAGGCATGCAACACAACCATATATTTGCAAAATAGAAGCCCATATTGCATTCTTGGGATGAAGACACCATAGGAAGATTTCTCTGTTAAGAGACAAGATGTGGGCCACTTCAAAATCTTTCACTCATCGTTATATTTCCATGTGACAAATGATGCACGGAAGAAGCTTGAGCCAAAAACAGAGTTGGGGATACTTGTGGGATACATTGATAGGCCCCACAACTATTGGGTGTATCTGCCTACCAGTCGGAGGACAGTGGTTCATAAAGATCTCAAATTTGATGAGCAGAAAGCCATGCAAGTTTCCCTTGAGAGGGAGCTCCAACTATAGGTTGTGGAGGAACTATTGGTTCCTATGGAGGAGGAGCATTATACTAATGTGGAGTAGCTTCATGCAGAGGATCTGAGAGTGGAGACATCCACTCAAGCAGAGTCTTCTAGAGATGGACGAAAGCACATAAGAGAAGCTGACAGATTGTTGTCATATGCGAGAGAGAATGTGGGAGAACCATCTTCTCAGCACAGATAGAGGAGGTCACCTGAGAGGTACACTAGATACATGGCCCTTGTTGTGGAATGTGTTGAGACTGAGCCATCTTCCTTTGAGGAAGTAGTATAGCAGCCAATTTGGGTTGATACTATGATGGAGTATGACTCCATAGTTCATAATAGTGTTTCGGATGTGGTTCTGAGATCAGAGAAAAAATCGGTTGTCAGTTCTCATTGGCTTTACAAGGTAAATCAAGTTGTTGATGGTAGTGTTGAAAAACATAAGGCAAGATTTTTTGCCTGTGGTTTTTCACAGGTCAAGGGGATTGACTATGATGAGACTTTTTCTCCCGTCACAAGGTACTCATCTATCAAATCGATGTTGGCACTATCAGCACAAATGGTTTGGAAGATCCATCAGATGGATGTGAATACTACATTCCTCAATGGAAATATTGAGGAAGAGGTGTACATAGAACAGCCGGAAGGTTTTGATACCTTCGATCGTGAGTCGCATGCGTGCCGACTCAAGAGAGATTTGTACAGGCTGAAGCAATCACCTTGTGCTTGGTACACGAGGATAGACAACTACTTTACCGGGTTGGGCTTCATAAAGAGTGAAGCAGATGTGAACCTGTACGACATCATGGTGAAAGGTAAGTAGTTGATCATTGTACTTTATGTTGATGGTCTCATATTGATAGGTGATGATTAGTTGATCATGTCTTGCAAGGAGGACCTTACAAGAGAATTCGAGATGAAATACATGGGTCTCATGCATTACTTCCTTGGCATGGAAGTGTGGCAACAGGATGGGGATTTGTTTGTGTCTCGAGGCAACTATGCTAATGAGATACTTAGGAGAGTCCACATGGAGAACTGCAAGCCCATGCAGACTCCTCTAGCAGGTAATAGGAGGAAGGAGGATGCTACTTCAAGAGAAGTAGTAGAGGCTATTGTGTACATGTAGCTTGTGGGTTCACTGATGTACTTACTGAACACATGACCAGATCAGTGCTATGTTGTGAACCAGCTGAGTCAAGCAATGCTTCAACCTACCAAGATGTTTTGGAAGGCGGCAAAGCATGTATTGAGATACCTCAGAGGCACATCTCAGTATGGATTATGGCACATGTTGGGTTGTGTTATATTCTTTCCACGACTAACCTACATAGTGAACCAGGGGGTTAGAGGGGGAGCGAAGCCCCCCCTTCGTTTTGCCGATTTGGCAGCAAGGGGGTCACAGGGGGGGCGATAGCCCCCCTGTTCGGGGGGTTTAAGGGGGGAGGGTAGCCCCCCTCTATGGGGTACAGGGCAGTGCCCCGGGAAATTTTTTTTTTGGACCCTATATTAGGTTGGGCGAACCTACCTATGGTTTTTGGTCCATGGTTTTAGACACGATGGTTTTTTAGTCCATGGTATTGGATGCTTCAACATGTATAAATATGTATTGTAACATTGAAAGGAACATAATGAAAAATCAAGATAGTAGTCCCGATTTTGGGATCCAGGGGAAAATATCTATGCATATGTGTTTTATGTGTTATGCTCTCGCATTGTTTATTTTTCCTATGATTTAGAATTCGTATGCAGGTAATTTCTGTACAGGGCTAAAACCTACATTTGGTATCAGAGTTGTTTTGGCTTCAAGGGGATGCCTTTGTTGCCGAGGGGTTTTGCTCGGGCCTGTGGTAGACCCTGTTCAGTGGGAGATCTACGAGATCGATTCTGGTGGTGAAAGAAGATGGCGAGCAGTAGAGAGATAGAGATTGAGAAGTTCAATGGTCAGAGTTTTGAGTTGTGGAAACTCAAGATGGAGGATCTGTTGGTGGATAAAGATCAGTGGATCGTGGTAGATCCGTGTACTAAACCAACAGGAGTGACTGATGAAGAATGGAAGAAGTTGGATCGGAAGACAAAGAACACAATACAATTGCGTGTCTCAGATTCAGTATTGCTAAATGTATCAGGGGAAGCTACGGCGAAGGCTCTGTGGGACAAGTTAGGGACTTTGTACCAATCTAAGTCTCTGGTGAATAAACTGTTCCTACAAAAAAAGCTGTATAACCTGAGGATGAAAGATGGAGACTCGGTGACATAGCATTTGAATGCGATTAATACTGTGGTAAGTCAGTTATCATATGTTGATATTAAAATTTCAGTTGAAGATAAGTGCATCAATTTGTTGTGTTCTCTACCAGATTCGTGGGATAGTCTAGTTATTGCAATTGGTAGCAATGCAACTGCTTTGCAGTTTGATGAAATAGTCTCAGCCTTGCTGACGGAGGAGATGAGACAGAAGAATATGGACAACCAAAATGGTGATGCCTTGTCTGTACGAGGACGGTCCCAGAACAGAAACAAAAATAAGTCATCGAGTGGGAGATCTAAATCTAGAGGGAGATTAAATCTCCAAGAAAACCTATAAAGGTGGTGTGTTGGAAATGTGGAAAGGAAGGGCACTACAAAAGGGACTATAAATCTAAAGCTCCTAACAAAGGAAATGGATTTGATGATGCTCCTTTTGCAGAGGCGAAAACCACCTCCGATGAAGGTGGGGATGTATACTTGGCTTCTTCAAGTATACATGTAGATCATGAGGCATGGTTGATTGACTTAGGTGCATCCTTTCACTTCACTCCCCATAGAGAGTGGTTCTGTGAGTATGAGAAATATGATGGTGGTGATGTCTTCTTAGGGGATGATAGGAAGGCTAGAATCATTGGTCGCTGAAAATTAAATTTGAAGTTGCAAGGTGGAAGGGTTAGAACACTTCCGGGTGTTCTGCATATTCCTGCATTGGCCAGAAATATTATTTCTGTAAGCAAGCTAGATGATGCAGGTGTAAAACCAGTGCTCAAAAAGGATACCTACAAAATGGTTCGGGGAGTACTGGTATTGATGCGGGGAGTTCGGATTGGAACTCTGTACAAGCTGTAAGGTAGCACCTTTATTGTCAATGAGTGCAACAGTTTTGTGGTTCTTGAAAGTGGAGCAGAAAATCTAGTGGTCTCTAGAGAGAAGACCATGTTGTGGCATTAAAGCCTTCGACATATTGTAGATAAGGGCCTTCGAATACTTCATGGTAAAGGTATGCTAGAAGGCATGAGTAATAGCTCTCTGGATTTTAATTTCTATGAAAATTGTATATATGGCAAGCAGAATCGGGTGAGTTTCCCCTCTGGTGGTAAGAGGGTGAAACATATATTAGAACTTGTGCACAATGATGTGTTTGGACCTGTGAAGGTTTCATCACTGGGTAAGTCTGTGTACTATGTATCATTTATAAATGACTTCGCAAGGAATACATGGATATATTTCCTTAAGAAGAAATATGAAGTCTTTGACAGGTTTAAAGAATTTAAGGCTCTGGTGGAAAACCAGACATAGAAGAAGATAAAGGTGTTGAGGACAGATAACGATGGAGAGTTTTGCAGTAAGGAATATGAAGACTTCTGTAAGAAGTGTGGTATAGCACGGCAGAAGACTACTCCATATACACTTGAGCAAAATGGATTTGCAGAAAGAATGAACAAGACGTTGATGGAAAGGGAAAGAAGCATACTCAGTGGTGTTGGGTTAGGACAAGAATTCTGGGTTGTTGGGCATGAAATCCCCCCACAACATGTTTTGGGGCTCAAAGCCCAAGTTTTGAGTATTATTGTTGTAAAGACTCTACGAATTGTGGGCGAAGAGTGCGAATTGTATGTTAGAGCCATAGGGCTATCCACCCTAAGTTTTGAATGTAGTGTTGGCCTACCCATGGTCCGTGAATAGAGCAAGGCTCTAAGTTGTAAAACAGTTAAGGGAAGTAAAGTAGAATTAACAAACGGATGGAATAAAAAGGATAGTGAGCATAGGGCAAGAGTCTATTGTCTTAGGTCGTAGTAGTAGGAAGAGGCTCTGCAACTGAGTGCATAGAGGCCTACCAGAGTCTACAGCTAAGTGCGCGGACCCCTGCAGTTGAGTGTGTAGAGTGGAGTTGAGTCTATAACCAAGGAAGAAGAATAATAAAGAGAAGTTTGATTCCAAATCTTGTGTATCTGTTCTTGTGCTATTTCCTGTTTAATTATATTATTTTCTTTATCGCGCGCCCTTATATAAATGCTGAACACTGTTAAATATAACTAGACACATACTGATAAGCTAAGTGATCAACTAATATTGGGATAATAGTAAGGAATTAGGTAATAGCACAGATTGGGCCCCGAATAGGCTACACGAATATAGCATCGCAAGCTGCAAAGTACTGATAGGTGCGTGTAGCAACGTGCGTGCAGGGTCAAACTGCGGACCACTGAAAATCATCAGACATCTATAGGGTGTGGAAACCTGGTTCTAGCACCCTCCCATACTACTTCGGGTGAGACCTCAATCCACACTCCGCGGATTGTTGCTGAAAGGGCCAGTAGTACCAGGATTTGTTTGGCTAAATCATCTCCGAACTTGGGTCAGGCCCCTACAAGCCAACAAATGGTTCTGTTGCAGGGATCAGGATCTGCATAATGGATGTTTGGTTTCGTGTCACTGGAATCCAACAAAGAAATAAATTGAAGGGTGGTTGGAAAAGAAGATTCACAAGTTCGTGGCGCAGGAAAATAGGAGTCCACGAGTATCTAAGGAACAATGGCTGGAGCGCTACTTATATATGGATATCCATGAAATTTTCTTTGCATATTTTCCTTCTAAGCTATGTGAGTGGATTGCAAGGCTAGCAGATAGTCAGGGAAGGTGCAGGCTTAATAAACCAATTGTGTGGACTCCGGAATTAGTGCGCATATTAGAAGCATCAGAAGATAAGATCGCACGAGTTGTGGATCGTGGTCTTGATCAAATTATAGGAGGATTTATCACTGAGTTCGCAGTAGATACGACCGCCAACTATAGTGAGGTTGAACGATGCTTCCTTAAAGGACTGCGAGGTAAGTATATTAAATCTTTGAATACTTGGATTAAGATGCTATTGTGTGAAAAGCGGGTTATGTGAATAAATTAATGTTTGGGACTACACGAAGTGGGAAAATCTACAGAAATGAAAGTAGTGAAGAGTTAGAAACTAGTCCCTTAATTTCACCCTCGCAGGAAAGTGAGGAAGAACTCACAAATGTTTCTCAGAGAAGCGTGGTTAGTCTGATAAGGTAGTGAATTCCACGCTTACCACCTCCCCCTACACCACCACCCATTTCACCATCTTCACCTCCATCTCCACCCACCCCACCTCCGTCACCACCACAGTTTAGTATGGCAAGTGTGATCAAACTACCGGTATTCAGAGGAGTAGGGAATGAAGATCCAGACTAATTCTGGTTCGTGGTAAGAGTAGTATGGGAATCATAAGGAGTTGTGGATGACAACATAAAAAGGGCTACGTTGGTGAGCACGTTGCAGGATCGTGCATTAACATGGTATTGTTGACAAGGCGAATTTTTGCTTTACCATCAAAGGGAACTAACTCGATCGCAAGCCCCAATTAGGCCTGCTCTCGTCTGGAATGGCTAGTTCCAACGGGTTTTGAGGGACCCTGTGAACTGTTAAATGTGTTGAAACATTGCTTCCTTGAGGAAGACTTCAATTAAATCAACAAAATGAACAGCTAACCTATATGTATTAAATCCTATCTACACTACTTCTAACTACTATAATCTAATCCTAACTATCCTAATCCATCCTGCAGGAGCATGACAAAAGAGAGGTTAAACATCATATATAAATTCCAAGTCTAAATGAATCAATTACTGGTTCACATAAGAACAAGGTTGCATCAATTCTTAATTGCAATCCAATCACTCATACAGGAATACACATTCCTTTTATGGAATTAAAGCTTGCAATTAATGTCTAACATAGTTTCAAATCAGGGATTGCTTACGAATTAACTGTGATGAGGAATTATATTCAAACAATAAAAGCTAATTATAAGTTGTGTTCTTATCAATCTGAACAAAAACAAAACACATTTGCATATATGCCAGCGACAACACCCTGTCTCAAAACACATAAAAGCAAGGATCTCAAATCTGAAACAGAAAGCTTACTTATTAAATCAAATAGTCTCCTTTATTCATAATAAACCAAAGATGCTTTCTCCAAACCAAAAGCCCATCTCTCCAATCTAGAGGTAATATTTATGTCTCAGGCCATGACCCTTCATCTTCCCCTGTTCTTTTCAATATACCGATCTGAATACACAGGTGTAGAGCCATTGGTGTCACTGCTAACAGGTAAAATACGTTTCCTGTCACTGGAGCACTTCGTCTCTTAGGGAAATGAATAGATGTTGATCAAAAGAGGATGACTGTGTGTCATCTCTTCATGATGAAACCTGGGAAAACCTCTCTTTCGGAATATACAGGTGACGTGTGGAAACCAACTAAGAATGCCAAAGGCTGCCTCTTTAAATGGAACACATCTGCTCATACATATTTCATCTAGAGCCATACTTGATGCCTATGCACCTATCCTCCAACCTCGCTTGCCTTCTCTCGATCTTCGCCTGCAGAGATAACCAACATCAATCATACTCATACAAAATATGATAAAAATGCTTAAAAATCACCAATCTTGCATTCATGAAGCGTTTATAACATCAAGAGTAACAATCATGAAATAATTGGCCCCTGGTCTTTAATCCATACATTGATTCAGTCCTACAAGCGAAAACTCGGTTTACATTGAAAATCATCACAAAACCCCGCATCCGACCATACAACCGAACTTCAAATTTATACACCCAAGCCTATAGTTCCCATTGGGTCCGCCTTATCGCAACGCAATGCTTCAATGGGCTTTCCCTTTAAATATCGGAACTCAATACTTTTCGAAAAAACACCTGAGAATATGGGAAAACCTGCGTCCGACCGTACAGCCAGACTTGAAATATTATATGCCCGAGCCGATAATTATCGGCGGGTCCAGAATATCATAGCGCACCTTGTATAAAGTTCTTGGGTTTCACCGATGCGATATGCAATTAGGGCTCTGGATCCGATAATATATATATCGTGGTTAATAAAGCCATCGGGTTCAAAGAGATGCAACTGTTTATATATATATATACATATATATAATATATATATATATATATATGTATGTATATAGCCTTGGGATCATGCCGATTTTGATATGCGATATAGCTCCGGACTCGACGTGTATATATATATGTGTGTTAATACCACCGGCGGGTCCGTAATAATAAGCTTGCCTTTGAAAACCGAGACTTCAATGTTTTTTCGAAAAACAAAAGAATATATGGGAAAAGCACATCCAACCATAAGGCTGGACTTTAAATACTATACGCCCCAGTTCATAATAATTCGCGGGACCTGGTGATTACAGTGCACCATATATACCCTAGACCCCGCCGATAGCAATAAGCGATGGGGTCTCAGGCCCAAAAAATATATATCGTGTTTAATACAACCATCGGGTATGGAAAACAATGGCGTGCCTTTATATATATGAGTTGGGCTTGGTCGATAGCGATATGCGATATAGCCCCAGACCCGATATACATAGAATATGGTTAATAATGTCGACGGGTCCAGAGTATATTGGAGCGCCATATATATATAAGCCCCGGGACCCTGCCGATTGCGATATGTGATATGGCGCCAGACCCGATATGTATGAATTTGCATTAATAATGTCGTCGGGTCTGAAAGATAATGGCGAACACTTAGTCTTAGTGTTGATTGCGATAGGCGAAAAAGGGGGATTTATGCATGTTTTTGAGCATTTCCGCTATAAAGAGCTATGACGGGAATAATGATGCGATGGAAGGTTTTGTGGGTCAAATAAATCCCAATGGGCATATGAATGAAGGGCTTAAAAAGGTTATAGATGAATCATGCGAGGGATTTATTAAGGGGGCTTTAACCATCTGTGAATTGAAGATTTGGCTCCCCAGAGAGCTAAATCCCTCGGGTAAAGCAAATCACTCGGAGAGATGCAAGATCAACTTCTAGGGGACCCATCCAAAATTGTTAACCAGGCAAGTTTTGATAGGGTGGTGGTTTTGGCCACAACAAATGGCGAACTGCTGGGCGAACCAGTTATTTTTGTTTCCAAGTAAACCTGGGATCAATATAACATCAGGGTGTTAAGACAAACTTGAAATACAAACTATATAGATGGACAAGCATGGGTTCCACTTCAACATTAATTGCTTCAGGTGGGAGAGAGACAAATAGCTTCTACTTACTGATAGGGTTTTGAAAATCATTCTCCAATGGCAGTGTTATGGGGTTTATTGACCTTCCTTTACCTATTTCCCACTTTCAAAAATCCTTTTGGGGCCATCACTGGTCTGTCAATACTTGTTTAGGTGTGTACCTCAGCTCTTTATTGTTCATCAAACTTGATGCAGATATGTTTATCTGCACTTTATACAAGAATTTCAATGCTATATTTTCATATGATTGAATGGGGTGCAGTCATGGATCTTGCCATATTTTTAAACCACTTAAGCTAGGTTGGGCTTGCTGTGTCAACCGGTACTCTGAACCTAGCAACAGTCCCTACTCTAACCGGCTTCCCAAACAACCTGTCCTTCCATATTGGTATAAGGACTTGACATTTCATTTTTTTTTAAATAAGTCCTTTCATTTTCAGGCATAAGGACTAGAGCACAATTGGATTTGCCACAGGGTATATGACAGTGAGCTTAGCCCATGAAAGGAGGTTTACTTGTAGATAACAGGTATTGGACAATTTAGTGTGGTGGATGGGACCAATGGAGAATGACTATAAACCTTACAGGCAAGTATAGGCTAGGTCTGAGTGGGATTTAATTAAAATGCAGTGTTCCTCCATGCCAGTCGAGTTGTAGTTACACATTTTTTTGTTTTATAAAGATGCCCCCACATGCTCCAGATATCCAAGCTATCAACAGATCTCACCTAGTTCCCAACAGAGGCCAATGAGTGGCTTCGGTTTGAATTCCACTTCTGATTTACAAGCTCTCATGGGCTCATTGAAAATTTGTTTGATTTGCAAGGTAATGATGGATTTAGAATCAATGGACTCACCAGCAGGTTGATGAGGGAGGCAAAAGTTGAAGGTGGCGAATGAGGGCAATCTGAAAAGGTAAGAATGATACTGGGGGACTAAAATCAGTTGGCTCAAAGGGACTGCAATTCAAAACAGAAGGGAAATTAACTTTTTAGAAAAACAAGAAAGGAGAAGGTGGAAATGTGACTAAACTAACAGCAAAATAAAATAAATCCTAACCTACTCAAGGGGTAACCACCATGTGGTGGCTACTGGAAGTATCTTTTGAGATGTTGGCCATTAATAGGGACTTTTTCAGTTTCTCCCTATAAAGTTTTCAATCTGTAAGTTCCCTGACCAATTTTTTCCACAACTCGGAATGGGTCCAGCCATAAGTGTTGGAATTTTGTGTGTTTACCCTTTGGCTCACTCAACTTGTCCCATTTCAGGACTAGCTCTCCTATTTGGAAATCTTTATCTCCTGCCAGATGATGATCAATCCATCTTTTTACAATCATTTGGTGATTTCTAAATTTATTTCTGGCTTTATCTCTCAATTCCTCCAACCTCATAAGTTGGTTGATCCTCCCTTGATGTAAGGCTAAAGGAATTCCTCTTGAAGCTTGGGAGAGCTGTAAAGAGGGAAGGGTAATGTTGGGAGGTAGGATGGATTCCTGTCCATAGATGAGGAAGTATGGGGAGTTTCCTAAGGCCACTTTTGGGGTGACCCTATTAGCCCAAAGGCCATTTGTTAGGGCATTGTGCCAGTTCCTCTAGTTGTCAGCGATAGAATTGCGGATTATGCGGATAAGTTTCTTATTTGAAGACTCTGCAACTCCGTTTCCCTGGGGGTAATAGTTTGATGAATACCTCATGTGGATTGATTTATCAATAGCAAACTCAGTGAATTTCAGTGATAAAAAGTAATAAGCATTATCAAATATGAGAGCGTTAGGGATGCCATACCTGTTGATAATGAATTTCTCAATAAATGATATTACCTTGTCTTCGTTTACCTTCTGAAGCGGGATGGCTTCGGTCCATCTAGTGAAGTAGTCAGTCGATGTGAGTATATACTTATGCTGCTGCAAAGAGTGTGGAGTGATCTTGCCTATGACATCTAGGCCCCATTGCTGGAATGAGCGACAAATAATAACGGGCCTGAGGGGAATAGTATCCTTTCTTTCTTGTCCTACGGTGGTTTGACACACCCTGCATTTGCAAGCATAGGCATGTGAGTCTCTGAACACTGTGGGCCAATAATATCTGGCTCTTAATATTTTGTGAACAATGGTCTCTCCGCCATAGTGACCATCTGCTGGGCCGTCACGCATTTATTTCAAGACATGGTCAGCATCATCCTTTTCCAAACACCTCAGCAAGATTCCATCATAATTTTTCCTGTATAATATGTTATTGGCCAAATGATACTGATTAGATTTCAATCTGAGTGCTCTCTTTTGCGATGCATCCATGTGTTCAGGACATGATTCTCATATTAGATAGAAGCGTATGTCATAGTACAACAACTCGGGGTCCAAAAAGTTTTTTGATGTTTCTCACTCATACATCAGTGCTTCGTTAATCCATAGGGGCTCCTCCCTGAATTCCATTTGTGCATATTGCATGCTCTGCGTTTCTAGTTCTTCAGACACCCCTTCTTTATCTACCAAGGATTCTGTTGCTAGCCTACAAAGTCCCTGCCCTCGAACTATCTGTGCCGGTTTAATCTCGAGGTCAAACTATTGAAGGGCAGTTATCCAATTCCCTCTCTGTTCACCCATTTCCTTCTGTATGAAGAGGGCTCTTACAGTAAGATGGGGAATGATTACTTTGGTCCTGGCCTTTAGTAAATAAGGGCGGAAATTTTTTACGGCCTTGAAAACTGCGAAGCCCTGTTTCTCCATGTTTGATTAGTTGAGTTTTGCCCCTTGGAGATTAGAGCTCATATAAGAAATAGGGACTTTGTTGCCTTCGTTATTTTTCTGAGTGAGTATTACGGAATATGAAACATCAGAAGCTAAAGTGTACAAGAAGAATTCCTTGTCGAAATCGAGGTTGACCAATGCAGGAGCTTGAGCGATGGCTTCTTTGATTCGCTGAAACGCTTTCTTGGCTTCATCGCTCCACTTATACACAACATCTTTCTTCATCATTAGTTGCATGGGGTGCACTATTTCAGTGAAACCTGAGACAAATTTCCTGAGGAAATTGATCTTCCCGAAGAAAGATTGCATTCCCTTTTATTTGCAGGGGGTTGTATTCTCATGATAGTCTCTATTCTTTCAGGGTCAATAATGATCCCTTCTTTAGAGAGGATATGACCCAGTAGTTTCCCCTCTATGACTGCAAAGACGCTCTTGTTGGGATTCAACGATACCCCATATCTTCAGCATCTTTCGAAGATTTGTTTCAGGTGACAAATACGATCCCTTCTGTGATATGAATACACTGTAATGTCATCCATGTATACTACTACTGATCTGTTAATCAACCCTCAGAAAGCTATATCCATAGCTCTTTGGAATGTGGTGCCTTCATTAATGAGTACAAAAGGCATTTTAGGTGCCCCATTTAGTGTTGAAGGATGTCTTAAGCTGATCCCCATTAGATACTAACACTTGATTGTATCCTAAAACCCGTCTAATAGGGACAACATTTCAGACCCAGAAACACACTGAAGAATGTGCTCCATAGAAGGGACAGGATAGTTATCCTTTTGTGATTCTTTGTTCAGGATTCTGAAGTCAATACACAGCCTGATGTCTCCATTTTTCTTTCTCACTAGCACGATATTAGCTACCTAGCGTGTGTGTCTGATAGGAAAGATGATTTTAGCATCCAGCATGTTGTTTAATTCTTTCTTCACCAACAGTTCTAGGCTTGGATGCATCTTACGAAGCTTTTGTTGGTAGGGCTTAGCTTCCTTTTCCAAAGGAATTACATGTTGCATAATGCTGGTATCAAAGGTTTTTAGGGCTCCATATGTCCATGCAAAGAAGTCCTTGTATTCTTTAAATAGCTTGACAAATGTAGCCTTTTCTTATGGAGAGCACCCCAAGCCCAGATTGACATTTTTTGGGTCTTCTTTGGTCCCAAGGTTGACCGCTTCATACTTCATGGATGAGCTATCCATTTTGTTGTTAGTCGGCTTCTTGAATTTATCATGCAAGTCATACAAGTGCTCCATCTTAACAACTGATTTGGGAATCACATTGGGCTGATCATTTTCCTCATCTTCCCTCTTGTTCATAAGCTTGTCATGTTCTTTCTCATCAATGACTGCATTCTTGAATGTCTTCTCGCAATGCAAGAACTCAAGGATTTGCTGTCATCTTCAAACACCTACCAATTGGAGATGTTATCAGGCATAGATGGTCTGAAAAGAAATCCAACATAACATTTATTCTTCTTCGATCTGAAATCAGGCAAAATTTTAGCAGCCATACTAGCCATCATATTAGCATCTTAGTTTTGCCCTCGAGGTATGTATGTGATATTAAAAGAAACAAAACTATCAATTAAGCTCCATACCTCATGCTGGTACCTTACCATGTGTGGCAAGTTGCAGTGTATCATTTTCCTCACCTGATCAACAATTATCTATGAGTCACCAAAAACTTTAAGATTTTTCACCTTCATATCAATGGCTTTCTTCAAGCCCTAAAACAAGCCTTCATATTTTGTTGTGTTGTTGGTGCATGCAAACTCCAACTGGCTGACCATCAAATGTTGGTTACCTTGCGGGTCAATGAGAATGCTCCCAACACCTGCACCTTCAAGGCAATTAGAGCCATCAAAATAGAGTTTCCAAAATAAATAATCTAATGTTACATCAACTAAAATTCTATCTACGAAATTAGTCCTATCGTCTACTATGATACAGGATAGTTCATCAGTTGGATTATGGGGGGAGCTTCCGATTGTGTGTTTGTCAAAGTTTCTTCAATTGTTTCTGCATGGGATTCTCGAAAATAGGTTTCCGTATCATAAACATTGAAACTATAATTCCCAAGGATAGAGTTGGTAAACATTACAGGTTCATTGGGACCATTTAGTTCTGTTACCACATACTTCATGTATCTTTCTTGATCAACTCTTAGCATATCATCTTTTCCCTTATGAGGCAGCAAGAGATGGGACCAATCAGTTGAGAAATATCCATTCAGTTTCGCTGACTAGTCCCTACTAAGCAGCATTCCATAAGCCTCAAGTATATCGACTACCACTATATCAATGACTTGTGTGTATTGTGGTTTAGCAACCATCCTAATCAACACATCTTTCAATTCCCTAATCACTTTCACATTTGTCCTATCTAATTGCATAATTCGAGTCCCAATTTTCTCATGTATCGCATGCAGTGTTTTGGCAACAGCGTAAGGCATCAAAGTGGACGAGGCACCGAAATCTACCAAGCAGTTGTGTACGTTCATGTTGAGGATCTCAAATGTGATAAGGAAAGGTGGAGTCATATATTTTGATTTCCTCCCTATCATGGCTGCACTGACATCTTGGGGGTTTTGATTCATTTTAGACATAGTGGCTTCCATAGGTGATGGTATTTGGGTTGTATTAGAGGTACTGACAGGTTTGGACACTGACTTCTTGGTTTGGCTACTTGCGATGGTGGGAGTTTTGCAGTTCCACTCATTCATAGCTTTCAGGAGCAAATCTCTTTACTGTGTTAATTTTAGCAAATCAAAGTATGTGATATTAGCCCTAGATTTCTTAAGATCATCCACAATGTTGTAATCAATGTTATAAATAGGGTAGGGTAGAGTAAACATATCGAATTTTCCATTCTTAGGTGGGAGTTTACCACTTTGAGTTGCTTTCGTTATGGTCGGAGATGTGTTCTTTGTCTTTGGACAGTTTGCAACTGGGGTATTCTTGGACTCACCACTGGGTTTGCCCTTCTCAACATAAGCTTTGGGAGCGGATGCTTTCATAGGGAGAATATCTTTCTTTGTCTGGTCTACAGGCTTCATCACACTTGGAATTGGCCCTTTGCTTCATGTGTGGATATCATTAATGTGGATTTTTTCCATGCAATCTTCTTCATCATCATCATTTTCATTTGTATAGAAATCCCATAGTACATTGATCATAGATTCTTCATCCGCGGGCTCTTCTACTTGGTATTCTTCCTCAATTTCTTGTTATGGCTCCAGATCCACTATAGGTTCTTCTTTATTAAGGAGTGATCCAATAAGAGCCATCTCTTCCATATTTAAATTCCCTTCATTGGGTGGAGCAAGCAGCGCAAGTTGACCATGACCACCTTCTGTCTTCTTACGATAGAAAGGCTTGAAGGGTTTCCTGTTGTTATAGTCCTTTCCAATACCACTAGTACTCTCTCCATGATTCCTTTTCATATCAATGACTATGTTTGTTAGTTTTTTAATGATCCGATGCAAACCTTCCACATCTATGGTGTCCCTTTCTTTGTCCTCAACCCCTTTGTTATCATTCCCACTACCTTTCTTGGATGACTGAGAGGCTTTCTGTCCTTCAGTCGTATGATGACATGTTGTGAGACTAATAATTTCATTCTCAACTTTTATTGCTTCATCGAGAGCACCTTGTAAGGTTGTGCATTACGTCTCTTGACCCACACCATAGTAGGGACAGGGAGAGCAGAGATGTAGAATTCCATGAGCACCTCATCAGTGGGTTTAGCGGTAGCCGGGATTCTGTTGAACAAAGTATTGAACCGGATGTTAAAATCCTTGACCCTTTCTTTGGTTTCCATTTTCAAATGGGATAGTTCTAAAACTAAGGCCACAGGTGTTTTGTGATCGCCGAACTTATCTAAGAAGGCCTGCTGAAAAGCAGCCCATGAAGTGATCGATCCTATTCTCAAGCTGAAGTACCATGTGGAAGCTGAACCAATCAGAGTAAAAGGGAACAAGTGACATACCACATCCTCATTGGCTACCCCCAATATGTGCACAACTAGGAAGAAAGAGTGAATATGGTTATCAGCAGTGTCCCCCCTCTCAGGGTCGAATTTAGGCAATACCCTTTCTGTATTCTTGGGTAAGGGATGTTGTTGCCCAGGTACCACTACGGCATCCTGTGCAAGCCCAGGAGGGAGTGCTCCCGATGGAGTTGGTGGTTGATTCCCACCTAGAGGAGGTGGTGGAAGTTGATTCCCACTTGGAAGGGGAACGTTAGCCATGTTATGGATATGGTGGTTTTGGTTGAGGATTTCTCCATTAGGAGTTTCCAAATCAGGCCAGGGATTGCCTTCAAAATGGTAATCCTTAGGGATATCTTCCCAAGGAGAGTTGATACTTTGCAAAGAATCAAGCACAATATCTTCAAGAGAAGGGGCTGCAGATGTCTCTTCATTTATGTGATAGACCCTAGGCTTTCTTTTTGTTGTAGGAGGTAAGGATTGAAAGATAGGGAGTTGTGATAGAGAACGAGCGTAAGCCTGAGTAAGTCTTTTGACTGGTTGTTCCTGAGTAACAGGATATTCCCATAGTCTCTCTTCCTTGGGTGACCCAGGAACAGAGCTTAGAAGGGTCTTTGTTTCATCGAAATGATGCTCTTTCGAATGGGTGGAATGGTCTTTTCGGCCTCTACGATCCATACATTAATCCTTTTGAATCCATGCATGGCATTTGTAGATGAAATCTTGAAAAGCTACGGATGGCAGTTCAAGCCCTCCTAGCACCAATTTGTTGACAAGGTGAATTTTCACTTTACCAACAAGGGGAACTAACCCGATCACAATCCCCAATTAGGCCTGCTCTCATTTGGAATGGCTAGTTCCAATGGGTTTTAAGGGACCCCGTGATCTGTTAAATGTGTTGAAATATTGCTTCCTTGAGGAAGACTTCAATTAAATCAACAAAATGAACAGCTAACATATATGTATTAAATCCTATCTACACTACTTCTAACTACTATAATCTAATCCTAACTATCCTAATCTATCCTGCAGGAGCATGACAAAAGAAAGGTTAAACATCATATATAAATTCCAAGTCTAAATGAATCATTTACTGGTTCACAAAAGAACAAGGCTGCATCAATTCTTAATTGCAATCCAATCACTCGTACAGGAATACATATTCCTTTTATCGAATTAAAGCTTGCAACTGATGTCTAACATAGTTTCAAATCAGGGACTGCTTACGAATTAACTGTGATGAGGAATTATATTCAAACAATCAAAGCTAATTATAAGTTGTGTTGTTATCAATCTGCACAAAAGAAAAACACATTTGCATATATGCCAACGACAACACCCTGTCTCAAAACACATAAAAGCAAGGATCTCAAATCTGAAATAGAAGGCTTCCTTATTGAATCAAACAGTCTCCTTTATTCATAATAAATCAAAGATGATTTCTCCAAACCAAAAGCCCATATCTCCAATCTGGAGGTAATATTTATGCCTCAGTCCATGACCCTTCATCTTCCCCTATTCTTTTCAATATACCAATCCAAATACACAGGTGTAGAGCCATCAGTGTCACTATTGAAGACGTATCCAGTCATTGGAGCACTTCATCTCCTGGGGAAATGAATAGATGTTGATCAGAAGAGGATGACTGTGTGTCATCTCTTCATGATGAAACCTGTGACAGCCTCTCTTTCGGAATATACAAGCGACACATGGAAACCGACTGAGAATGCCAAAGGTTGCCTCTTTAAATGGAACACATCCACTCATACATCTTTCATCTGGAGCTATACTTGATGCTTATGCACCTATCCTTCGACCTCGCTTGCCTTCTCTCAGTCTTTGCCTGCAGAGATAATCGACATCAATCATACTCATACAAAATATGACAAAAATGCTTAAAAAACACCAATCTTGCATTCATGAAGCATTTATAACATCAAGAGAAACAATCGTGAAAGAATCGGCCCCTGGTCTTTAATCCATACATTGATTCAGTCCCGCAAGCGAGAACTTGGTTTACATTGAAAATCATCGCAAAACCCCACATCCGACCATACAACCGGACTTCAAATTTATACACCCTAGCCTATAGTTCCCATCGGGTCCACCATATCGCATCGCAATGCTTCAATGGGCTTTCCCTTTAAATATCGAAACTCAATACTTTTTGAAAAAACACAGGAGAATACAGGAAAACCTGCGTCCAGCCGTACAACCAGACTTGAAATATTATATGCACGAGCCAATAATTATCGACGGGTCCGAAATATCACAGTGTGTCTTGTATAAAGTTCTTGGGTTCTGCCAATGCGATATGCAATTGGGGCTCTAGACCTGATAATACATATATTGCGGTTAATAAAGCCATCGGGTTCGGAAGGCAGGTGCACTTTATATATATATATAATATATATATATATATATATATATATAGCCTTGGGATCCTGCTGATTGCGATATGCGATATATCTCCGAACCCGACGTGTATATATATTTGTGTTAATACCGCCAACGAGTCCCTAATAATAGGCTTGCCTTTGAAAACCGAGACTTCAATGTTTTTTCGAAAAACAAAAGAATATATGGGAAAACCACATCCAGCCATAAGGTCGGACTTAAAATACTATACACCCCATTTCATAATCATCGGCGGGTCCGAGTGATTATAGTGCACCATATATATATACCCTCGACCCCACCGATAGCGATAAGCAATGGGGTCCCAGACCCGAAACATATACATCATGTTTAATACAACCATCAGGTCTGGCAAATAGTGGCGCGTCTTTATATATATAAGAGTTGGGCCTGGCTGATAGTGATATGCGATATAGCTCTGGACCCAATATACATAGAATATGGTTAATAATGTCGTCGGGTCCGGAGTATAGTGTAGCGCCATGTATATATAAGCCTCGAGACCCCGCCGATTGTGATATGCGATATGGTTCCAGACTCGATATGTATGAATTTGGGTTAATAATGCCATCAGGTCCAGAAGATAACGGTGAATACTAAGTCTTAGTGTTGATTGCGATAGGCAGAAAAGGGGGATCTATGCATGTTTTTGAGCATTTCCACTATAAAGAGCTATGACGGGAATAATGATGCGATGGAAGGTTTTGTGGGTCAAATAAATCCTGATGGGCATATGAATGAAGGGCTTAAAAAGGTTATACATGAATCATGTGAGGGACTTATTAAGGGGGCTTTAACCATTTGTGAATTGAAGATTTGGCTCCCCAGAGAGCTAAATTCCTCAGGTAAAGCAGATCATTTAGAGAGATGCAAGATCAACTTCTAGGGGACCCATCCAAAATTGTTACCCAAGAAAGTTTTGATAGGGTGGTGGTTGTGGCCACAACAGGTACATTAAGCATTCTAATGACCATCCAAACACAAGAATCGCAGAAATCCAGGCTACGCTGAACAGGGAATTTAGCAGGCCAAAGTCAGAGACACAATCAATTATCGGGTTTAAGGAGATCGAGATGCTCCCAGGCGAGACCCCCTAGGTTGGACCAGAGACTGAAGAGTATGATTCGCGAAGCCAACATGACTTTAATGGATGGATAGAACTGCGCATGGTTTGTCGTGTCATTAACACTGCATAAAAGGACAACGTTGTCACAACAAAATCTTTCCACCCAGGCCAAAGCCTTGGAGATGGCAATGAGATTGCATGAGACCCCTATATAAGATCCTAGTATGGGAGTCCAACAAATCCGCGTGCAACTACAAAATGTGTGTTTGGAAATGCAGTGTTTGAAACAGGATAGGACACCTCGGTGAGAGGCACGCGAGGAGGTATGGTGCATAAAATGCAAAGGCCATGGGCATGACAAGGACCACTATACAGTATTCGTGAATTACTTGGTGGGAGGAGGGTTGATGCCATTAAGACCCGAGGCACAAGCAGGAGCAAGTGTGGTGCCTATATTATGGTGCGCAATTTGTTAGATAGGAGGAAAACACACTATGGATAATTGTCATCTATTGCAGAAGTATACGCAGACGTCCCAGCAATTTTTTTGTAATTTCTGTAGGTCGATAGGCCACGATGAATGCACCTGCAGAAGCTACGAAATAATGATGGATCCAAATCTTGCCTACAAGGTACAAAATGAGAGGCGAGCCCTTGACCCAAATGCAGGAATGGTGCGCACTAGATTTCAGGGGTGCAGACGAGGACGAGGTGGAATGGGACTAGGAAGGGGTCGTAAAAAACTAATTTGCTACAATTGCAGAGAGCCTAGACACTATGCCTGTGATTGTACGAATCCAACAAGAACATCATGTTTCTACTGTACTCAGTTTGATCATGAGGCAGAAGACTTCCCTACCTTGATAGCAAGGCTACGCGAAAAAGGGGTACTCTAGCCTCCCCCAACTCAAAATTTGCAAATGATGAGGTCTAAGCCACGTGAAGAAGACCTGAATGTAAACATAGTGCTCAGAAGTGGTATCACAACCAAAGATGATAAAGGTAAGCAGCTAGAAGAAAGTGCGTGGGTTCGTAAAGCTCCTACAAAGGAACCTGAATTTGATTTGGAGCACGCAAAGGAGACATTCATGGAAGCTAAGAAGAGCTTCACGGAGGCCTCCACTTCAGGTAGTAAGGATCAACTAGAGCTGGAGATGGATCCTTCAATGCTCACTACCTTTCTGGAGACATGTATGAAATTTCTGCGCGACAACAAAGCTGTGAAAGGGCTGCAAGAACTTATCGCTAGGTGCACTAGGTCAGGAGAACCTCGCGTAGTCCAAAAACTTGGAAAGCATGCATTGTGAATAGGAAGGGAAATGAGATTGACTATGCAAATCAGGGCATATGAAATGGATCAAGTAATTCTAGATCTAGGATCAGACGCGAATGTGCTACCAAAGCAAACATGGGAGCATAGGTAGGCCCGCATTGCAATGGTCCCCTATTCAATTGCGAATGGTGAACTAGCAAAAGATCCTACCAATGGGAAGACTGTAGGGAATCACAGTAGACATCGAAGGTGTGAATGTGCTTGCAGATTTTGAGGTGATAGAGATTTTCGATGACAACAATCCCTATCCCACGCTACTGGGCATAGACTGGGCCACTGATATGAACAGAGTCATAACTTTGAAGAAGTGCAAAATGATCTTTGAGAAAAAGTCACTACGTGTAGTAATATCGCTAGATCCGGCCAAGGGAGTGTGATACACTGAACCAGTGCGTGACGATGATAGTGATGGAGATCTCAATTGCATCTACAAGATAACCGCGTGTGAACATGATTGGGTGAATCTGACTGTAGATGGTAGGATTTCGTGGGAGCGCGAAAGCTCCTTCACTTCAGATTCGGACAAAGAAATAGAGCGATGGCAGAATCGGTTGCACCAAGTAACAACTCTTAATTGCAACATGATGATAAGATCACTACGTTGCATAACCACGGAGATAAGGGATCTTCTTAGGTATGATGGGTTGGCAGTGGTGGATGACTTTCTGAACAAATTTGATAGCGAAGTACCAGAACAGCAGCGTTTTGACGCTCTGAAATGGGCACTACGCGCTACGCCCACAAGGTGGTGGGTACGCATCAGAGAAGCTTCGAGGATTGGCGCAGATGCAAAAGGATGATGTGCCTACGATTTGGGAAACCACAGATGCAGCTAGCAAACAAGTATGATGAACGCAATGATCCACGTACAAACCTCGCAAAATGGACCAAGGTCTACGGGGAAGAGCCACATCTTGAATGTGTTCATTTCTTCTATCATACTCTGGATGTTATACCCATGAATTGGTATACTGAGACAGAGCTCCGCCATGGCACAATCGAATGGGATATCTTGTGAGAAGGATTCCTGCTAACCTTCATGTTTTAAGATCGTTGGTCGGATACTGTTGATGATGTGCTACAAGCAGTAAAAGCAGTTATCTTCAAAATACCCCAAGAACTAATGGAAGTGCTTCAGCCAGAATGGGCGACACAACTGAGTTGCACAATGGAGTCTTACAATGTAAATGTTGAGGAGGATGATGAAGACCCACAAAATATTAACATTACAGAAATGGAAGGTTGTCACGAGGTTCGAGGACCATTGATTAAGGATCCTGACATCACTGCGCCACTAAAAACGAAGCAGGTAAACATTGGAACAGAGGTGCAACCAAAGTATGCAACGCTTGGAGAATATTAGAATGATGCCACGGTGGATAAGGTCACAGAGTTACTCTACAAATACCAAGAATGTTCCTGACCAAAAATACAAATTTAAAAGGGATCATTGGCAACTTAGGGATGATGAAGATCACCCTAAAACCTGACACGAAGCTGATGAAGCAAAGGCCTTACCGCTTGAATCTGAAATATAAGGAAAAGGTCTGCGAAGAATTAGACAAAAGGCTCGTAGCTGGAATTATTGAGCTAGTGGAAGAATCTGACTGGGTGAGTCCTATGGTGGTACAGGAGAAAAAGAAGAAGGGTGAAATAAGAATATGCATGGACCTCAGGAAGCTGAACGACGCTTGTGTACATGATCCATTCCTGACACTGTTCACAGATGAAGTATTAGAAAATGTTGGTGGCCAAGAAGCATACTCGTTCACGGATGGGTTCTCAGGATACCATCAAATAACGATCGCGCCGGAAGACAGGAGAAAAATGACTTTTTCAACGGAGTGGGGCTGCTTTCAATACTCTGTTATGCCATTTGGATTAAAGAACCTGCCAGCCATCTTTTCGCGCATTGTTGTCGCTGCATTCAAAGAATATATCCACAAGTTCTTGGAGGACTATCTGGATGATTGGACTATCTTTGGATTAGTTAAGCACCATATAAAAAGCCTACGCTTGATGCTGGATATTGTCGTCGACACCAGATTGCGCTAAACCTTAAGAAGTGCACATTCCTAGTTCCCTTTGGAAACCTGCTAGGACATGTGGTCTGCAAACAAGGATTGATGGTGGACCCTGCAAAGATTGTCATTATTCTAAATTTGGAAGCATCGCAAAGTGTTAAACAACTATGCACTACCTTGGGACACACCAGATACTATAGAAATTTTATCAAAAGCTATGCCCAAATCACCGTGCTGAGGGAAAAGTTATTGAAAAAGGATGTTACATTTTTCTAGAATGATGATTGTATAAAAAGTTTGGATGTCCTAAAGGGGAAATTGGCCTCCACTCCAATTGCAGTCTTCCCAAAATGGGATGTGGAGTTTCATGTCCATGTTGATGCATTGTGTATCGTGCTGGGAGGATTACTCACATAGGAGGGCAGTGAAGGCTTGGATCACCCTATTGTGTTTGCAAGTCAGAGGTTGTCTAAAGCAGAGAAGAATTATTCCACCACCGAGCGTGAGGGGTTAGCAATGGTGTACGAGCTCCAAAAATTCTGACACTATTTATTCGGACGACATTTCAAGATGTATACCGACCATTCCACACTGAAATGCCTGGTCAATAAGCCTATGTTGGGGGGGGCACATATGCAAGTGGCTCTTATTGTTCCAGGAATATGATTTTGAGGTCATAGTCAAGCCAGGATGCCTGAACGTAGGACTAGATCACTTGTCGTGAATTGAGATGGGCGAGGAACCCACTAATTTGGAGGAGGGACTACCTGATGCACAGCTCTTTGCAGTGCATGTCGCGGACGGACATTTCGAAGATATAATTCACTTTCTGACAATAGGGACTGCGCCAAAGGAATACTCCATCCAACAAAAGAAGGAATTGGTGGTGCGCACGGTGGATTTTTCTGTCATCGCGGGGCACCTATAAAAAAAGGGAAATGATGAGATATTGTGAAGATACGTACCTGAATTTGAACGAAGCCAGATCCTTGTGGAAGTACATGGGGGCATTGTAGGAGGACACTATACAGGATGCGCAACTGCAGAGAATATTCTTCATGCAAGGTTATGGTGGCCAACCCTACACCAGGATTCAAAAGCACACTGTAAGGCCTGCAATATATGTCAAAGGACTGGAAAACCATCTCGGAGGGACGAGATGTCGTTAAATCCACAAATGACACTGCAGTAATTTGAGAAATGGGAAATCAACTTTGTGGGACCAATCAAACCTCAGGGAAAGACGGGCGCACGCTACATCATCATCGGGACAGAGTACCTGACATAATGGGCGGAAATGCAGCTGGTAAAAGACTGCATGGCTGCCACAGCTATGAATTTCTTTTCCGAAAACATGTTGAAACTATTTGGGTGTCCGAAAATATTAATGGGTGATCGCGGAACACATTTCCTGAATGAAACCATCAGTGCACTCACAAAAGAGTTCCAAGTGTATCATTAGAAAAGTACACCGCACCACCCACAAGCTAATGGTATAGTAGAGGCATTTAACAAAATACTGGAGACTACACTGACCAAAGTATACAATGCGCAACGAAACGAATGGGATCTGTGCATACCAGCCATGCTATGGGCTTACAAGACAACGTGCAAGAAACTCATGGGAAAAACACCTTTTTGGTTAGTTTATGGCATGGAAGTTGTCATGCCAATGGAATATATCTTAGCTAGTCTATGAATAGCAGCACTTACAGGCATGACAAACCGCGAAGCTCTGGAGGAAAGGCTTGTACAATTAGAAGAACTTTTTTGGGTTGTGTTATATTCTTTCCACATAGTTAACAGGGGGTTTGAGGGGTACCCATAACCCCACTTTATGGCTGCCTCGGAAAATTTTGGTTTTGGACCCTATGTTAGGTTGGGCGGACCCACCTATGGTTTTGTGCATGATTTTTGCACATGTTTTTTGGACGCGATGGTTTTCGGTCCATGGTATTGGATCGATGGTTTTTTGGTCCATGGTGTTGGACGTGATGGTTTTTTGGTCCATGGTATTGGATGCTTCGGCATGTATAAATATGTATTGTAACATTGAAAGGAACATAATGAAAAATCAAGCTGGTAGTCTCAATTTTGAGATCCAGTGGGAAATCTCTCTGTATATGTGTTTTATGTGTTATGCTCTCGCATTTTTATTTTTCCTGTGATTTAGAATGCGTATGCAGGTAATTTCTGTACGGGGTTAAAACCTACAAGATGGAACCAGAACATGAGTTGAGCATGATCACACACTTATATATGATTAACCACTCAACATGGAAGCATTTAGTACCCACAATCAGCGTGTTGTTGCTGAAACGACAACAGTACAATACTTTCCTCCAAGTGCGACACTTAAAATACATTTTTCAACACAAGTGATGACACTAGTGAAACAGTGCTCAAGGCTTCGGGAATGTGTTGAATGCATGTCTGTATGATGGATAAAACACAGTAGTGCAAGAGAATGCATTAGAACCACCCTTCAAGAATGTACAAATGACTCCCTTTGATTAGACGTGACACTTTTTTAACCACAAGATGACATTTGTGAAAGTAAGAGAAAAGTGAAAACTACACTTGAGAAAACTTAAAGTGACACATGTCAATACGAAGATAACATGAGAATGAAACTTATTAAAGTGAGTGCAAGTAAAAAATAAAGTTATGAACCTGAAAGTGACACTTGCAAACACAAAGGTGTGTCAAAGAAACAATTGAGAAAACTCACCAAAATAGAAGTATAATTGCAAACAAAGTGAGGAAGATTGTCAATGGAGAGTGTGCACTAACTATCGACATGTGTTGTGCAATACACTGTGCTTATGGATTTCGTAGTCAATATCATTAGTGATTGTGCAAGCCTTACCTTCAAGAGCATTGTGATGTTTATCTAAGCTTGCATTGAAAGAAGTGCACTTGTGAATTCTTCGAGGATTGAGAATGTATAAGCAAGTGACTTTGACACTTAGAATCTTAGGGAACATCAGCCGACCATGAAGCAACTACAAATAATCAAGGAATCACAGATCCTAAGGTCACAAGTAGGCTCCAAAATTCAAGTGTAACCAAACTTTTGGAGGGTGTTTGTCGCAGTGATGACAAAAACCTAGCAAAAATTGTTATGAAAGTCTAGGGCATGAAAAATGTAACCCTTATTTATTGTAAACCTAACTAGGTGTATGTTTTGAAATCTAAGTTTTGATTACCCTAGATGTTTTGATTATGATGAAATGATATCCCTTGATTGATAAAAATGACTTCATGCATTTGTACATATATATTTGTGCTTGGTTGTACTTGTTGGTTAATATTTGTTGGTACATAGTCTTCATGATGTTGAAGAAGCTTACCTACCTCATATTTTGATGATGATGAGAAGATGGAAAGAGGGACCTATACTAATCTTGTTGGCATTGAAATTTTCATTATTGATTAATATATGACCTTGTTTCCATGTGAATTTAGAACAAATGATGATTTGAAGGTTGAAGTTATATGATAATATGATAATGCAAAAGAGAGAGCCTGTGTTCCTGAGTTGTTAATGGAATTGTCCCTTAGTAGAGAAGAAGCTTGGATAAAAAAAATGTATATCTCCTCCGTGAAAAGGAAGAGCATATTGTGACAACTATAGTAAAGACCTTGAAGAAAGAATAAGATCAAAGAAAGACTAAAGCACTACATATGGTTATTTGTAATTGATGAAGTTGTGAACAAAAATTGCATGTTTGAAAGTGTTGAGGATGAGTTTGGTGTTGCTGGAGAAGTTGAAGGAAGCTTCTATCGAGATGTGTTTGGATATTTTGATGACCTAAGCAGCATCAGAATAGGTGAATACTCTAGAGTTTCGTGCTAGTATATAAGAAAGTATACATTATAAGTTTGATATTGATTGGGGTTGTGAAGCTACTAGATGCTCTAAATAGTTGAACAGGTAGTTGATGTGTGGATCTCTCCATGATAAGTTTTGAATATTTAACAAGAAATCTTTTGTTCATGATTAAGATGGAGAGATGAAGTACCATAAATATACATGTATGATGGTACTTGGGAGAACATCTTCGTCATCCTTAATGATGTTTGGATCCCAATGAGGGAGGGTATCATTGGTCTTGTGGAGCTCTGACCTTGTAGATGATACCTAGATCCCTAAGGGTTGGTGTCTTGGCATGAAGGCTTAGATGGTATCTATATCTAATTGGGTTGATACTAGGGTTATAGCCTGATGATACTTATAGTGGAAATTTTCCTTGATGACAGCTTAGTCTATGTTGGGAGGATACCTTGGTGGTTAGGGTATCCCTAGCATTGCATATGTTATTGTACTCTTCTTGGAACATTTAAAATTGAGTTCAACCTTGTACCAATTGAACAATTATGAATACCTCCCTAGTTAAGAGGGAGTGTTGAGAAATGTAACTAGTATCAATCTTCATAATTGTATTTGAGTTATCATGTAATATATTTGTCAAAAGAAAAAGAAAATTCAAATTTATTATAAAAAGAAAATTATTTGTAAGTATCTTTGTTTCTAGGTCAAGCCTACATTGAAGGCTTCTAGGGTTGACTTATAAGTCATTATACTTTTCATTATATTCTAGACCCTTCTTGGGCTTATCATGTCAAAGAGAAAAATTAATCTTATGTAAATTAGTTACATAATATTCCTCCACTAAGTTGGCCTCAAGAGATTCTAAGTCAACCTCAAACATTTGTCATGTCGGCCACATAAAGTATATACAACCACTATATATAGAGGAGCACTTTGACCTATTAAGAGACTATACATCCATGAATTTCGATATGAAATTCCAAGAAAAGAAAGAAGTGTGAAGGAAGACAAAAGAGAAGGATTCATCATTGCGAGAAAGCAGTATAAGAATAGAAGAAAGGAACTGAATTATGCTCACTTTCAATCACATGTGTGAAGAGATCTATAGTAGAAGTGCGAAGGTGCAGGACCTAGACTATGTTGATTTCTGGTAGCATCGAATGTGCTCTAAGCCTCAAAATTTGTAGGGAGGCTAGGACACATGTATTCCAAAATACCCATAAATCGTTTTGGAAAATTCCACCTGGAGATAGTTTTATTAAAATAATTAATTAAATTTAATGGATGCCTAAGTCTAAACTTAGAATATTGAAATAGTTAAAGGGTATTAATAAAACTAGGTGTGAATCTTCTAGAAAAATATAGAGATCGAGTCAATATGATCTGAGCCATTGATTATAATTTAATCTAGGTCGTTAATGATTCGACAAGAAGATTATAAGGACTTCGATGGGCATTTGAAAAGACACTAGACAGATACTCAGTTGCCCAAGTAGATTGATTTTCTCACTGGCTGAAGTTTGGCAAGAGGAAATCGAATCAAAGGGTGAGTTGCAGGTGAGAGAGACAGGGTATCAACAATAGTCGAGAGTGCAAAAAATGGTAGGAAGAGGTAGCGTAGAAGAGGGATGCAGATCACCAACACAGAGGGAGTCACGAAGGGAGAACACAGTCACTGCGCAGAGAGTGATGCGGTGTAGCTAGCGTGAGAGCAGATGGTCCTCTTAGGTGTCAAAAATTTGTTGTGGAGTGGAGAAATTTGTTTGTAAAAATTCTCTCAGTGATTCTTCTTCTATTCTGGTCTTTGTATATTGTACATGAGGTTTTGTTGAACAATAATAAAGTAAACCCTCCTCTAATGCACCGGTCTTCCCACATTGGGTTTTTCCTGGGATAATTGTCCAAAAATAATTGCGTTAACGTGTTATTGTTGTGCTAGTATTTTCCTTACATTTGTTTTCCACAATAATTAATTTGTGAATACTGTAGTGTATGTATTTCGATATTTGTCGTAAACAACTACAAATAATTTGTTTCAGTAAATTAAAAAATAGAAAAAACATTAGCAGTTAGGATTTGGAATTTCCAAATTTTCACATGGTACCAGAGGATAGACAATAGGCAGGAGAGGTCTAGTGCAAAGGAAAAGGGAGCAGTGTAGCACTACGTAAGCAGCTGCTCGAAGTTTAGGCAGCCCTTGGGCTAGGCTGGTAAGATTTCAAGGGCGAGTTAACTCTCTGAGTGGGTCGGCAAAGAATCACTCTCCAAATCGAAGGTTTTTCATAGGTAGAGGGAGTAGTTGTGGTTCTTTTGCAAAGCATATCTCCATCTAAAACGCAGTGTCTTGTAGTAGTAAGTACAACGTTGAGAAGGAGAATAGCACGGAACAACATGGATAGTCAAGATGTATTATCTTCTAGATTGGAAGAAGAATTCACATGTTTTTCAAGTTCAGCATCAACAGGTGTTTGGTATATTGATAGCGGGGCTTCAACGCACATGACTGGAGTACGAGAGTACTTCTCTAGCTATCAAGAAGAGAAAATGGACTTCCAGATCACTACGGGAAACAGAATGAAGTGTACTCCAGTAGGGAAAGACACCATAGTGTTTCAGACGGAAGCAGGAACCAACATAAGAGCCACTAATGTGATGCATGTGTCGGGGTTAGGAATGAATCTAGTTTCAGTGTCCCAATTACAAGCCCAGGGGTACAATGTATACTTCATTAGAAGGAAGGTGTATGTCAAACATCTAAGCTGGATGAAGATGAGACAAATTGGAGCTCGAAGTTCTTCCATAGTGGGTCCTTACCGAGGTTCAGAGTTAGTTGCGCCAAACCAAACCATACACCGTTGGCCCTTTCGGCATCAACCCGTGTAGCGCGGGTTGAAGTCTCACC
>APFE030858587.1:0-11123 GCA_000404065.3 Pinus taeda
CTTTCTTTCTCATTTTCATGGTTGGACCCTTGAAGGAGAAGCTATCATTGCATTATTTCACTGTGTCTCTGCAATTTTTGGCTAAGGAAGACCAGGGTTTTGCAGTCCTTTTTGGGATTCTTGTGGTTACATGTATTGATGCTGTGCTTCTCTATGTACCTGTAAGTGTGTTATGTGAATGATTTCCTTTCTTTTCCTTCTGCACATTAAGCAAACGAAGTGTTAAAGTAAGAATTCATGACTGACATGCTCTGCTTTTAAGTTTGTTTAATTTCAATGTTTTCTACTGTTTAAGGAGAATTCAAAGTTATTGTTTGCTCTCCTTAACTCCTCACCTGTCATTCCTAATCATCCACCTTAATCAAAGGCATCAATACTGTCTCCTACCTCGCCCCAAAGAACCCCCTGCAGAAACTGTGTCCAATCCCCGCACCCAAAATTGCCATCCCCTCAATTTGCCACCAAAAACCCTTAAAACCCCAAATCAACCCTTTTGATCAATTTACTAGCCTAAAATCAGTGTTACCCTATTGGTCATCTCATCCATTGAGGATTTTACTGAGATTGACCGGAGAGAGCCTTCTCCTGCGCCGTAGGGCTAGCTACGAGGCTAAATGGTTTGATGTTGCCTTGAGGTTTGCCTTTTTCAGCCTGAGGTGAAATTTCAAGCGCTAACATATTGGCGACCATACTGGGGAGAACAAACTTATCGTTTTCTCATTGACGTGTTATTTCATAAGTCTTAGATGGAGTCTGAAGATACGCCAGGTAGCCTTCGAACACGCTCTTGTTTTACATCAGTGTTAGTAAATAAACACTGCTTCAGTCGATCTTTGTGAGCTTGTGAAAGTAGCGCTTCATTAGCACTTTTATCCCAGTATAATTGTTAACTCTGAGCCGTGGATGATAGGTTGAGAGTTTTCGTAGGCTGAATGTTTTTTCTTTCCTAGTCTTCTTGAGAAAAACAAGCTGGCTACTAATCCTAGACCCATTTTCAAATCTCATTCATCTCCAGCTATTATCAAGTATTTCGAAGATCTAGACTTTGACGAAAGCTTTGAGTTGTCTTTGTTCAAAACTAAATCTGAAAGTGCACTTGATTCTCTAGTTCCCGACCCTGATTTTGCTGCTGCCATTGACATTGAGAGACACAATAAATTGATTGACAATTTCATCCTAAGATCTCTTCAATCAGATATTCACGCTACCAGTCTTGCTGAGTTCGTTGAGCATATATCTTTCCATATTGGATCTACTATCACGGCGCATGAACAGACCAATCCTCCTTTTATTTCTATTTCGCCTATAATCACCTATCCCGAATCCACAGTCGGTTCTCCTTCTACACCTCCTACCGCTCCGACTCCCCCAACTCCACAAACTACAGCTCTTCTTATCACATTCCCCGCTATCACAGCTCCTCCTCCTCATACTCACCCTACTCCCCCTCCTAAAGCAATGGCTGCCCGATTTGCTCCCCTTACTCTTCCCCAAAATCTCCATGATATGCCGGCTGATTATCAAAGAAAAATCCCTATGTTTGATGGCACTCCTCAAAGTGTCTCGGCTCAACAACATATAGACAGGATGACAACCTTCTTCGATCTATATGAGATAGATGAAGAAGATGTTATTATGCGGCTGTTTGTTCAGACATTTGGAGGGGAAGTTAGAAAGTGGTTCAGAGGGTTGACAGCCAGAAGCATTACCTCCTTGGATGCACTTCAAAGGCAGTTCTTAGACCGTTGGGAAATAAGAAAAGATCCGCTTCAAATTAATGCTGAATACAACAACCTCAAGCGTAATCCGGGTGAGTCTATTCAAGATTACATAATCAGATTCAATACAGTTTACAATGCTATTCCCGATGATTTGAAGCCGTCAAGGAAGTCAGCTCTACTTAAGTTCCCGGATGGCTTTGATCCGGAGATGGCCTACTCATTGATTGACCGAGATCCTCCCACCCGGGAGGATATGCAGAAAATTGCAGTCAGCGTTGAGGCAAACTTAAATGACAAAAGGGAAAGAATGAAGGCCGAGAAACGAGTCACAATCAAAGAGGAAGCATCCACCTCAAATCAGCTTCTTTGTGATGTTGAAAAAATAAAAAGGGCACTTGAAAATGTTAGTCTTGGCAAGCCTGAGCCTCAGATTCGTAATCCAAATTTCAGAGGTCCACAACAGCCCCAATATAGAATCAAACAGCGGGATACAAGAGCACAGGAGGCAGCCGTTCAGCAGCAAATTAAACCTCCACTTCAGCAAAATTTTGTTACTCAAGAATCAGAGGATGAAGGTGATAATGTTGGAGAAGAAAATCACTTCTTCACTCCTGATGATCTGCCCACGTATATTACAAAAGAGGAAGAGTTGGTGAGTAATTCTGTGATTCCCCAAGATGAGCATTATATTTTGTCAAACGATGCAGCACTTCAAGAAGAATCCGAAGAGTATCAAAGAGGGTATTTGCATGCTTTATCAGCTCAGCAAGGTCAGCAAAGGCAATTAAGAAACCGAGTGGTTCCCATAAATCCCATCCAAAAGAGAGTAGAGGCTTCGGAAAAGAATGGTTCTGCTGTCCCGCAGAAAAAAGGCAAAGAAATAAGCGATCCTTTAGCAAGCCAATCATTATCAGCAAGCAAAATAGACCAGCCATCAAATGCACCAAGAGATAGAGGTGAAAAAAGAGACAATCCAGCTAAAGAAGGTGAGAAGATTTCAGCTTTTAGTTTGGAGAATGAGGTTGCAAAGTTGAAGGTGTCTATTCCCTTGACGGAAATCATGAAGAATAGCACCTACCGAGGCCAAATTTCCAAGATGCTGAATTTCGATCCAATGCTAGACACCGTAAACGTAGAAGATGATCAGCCTGAGCTGATTTTTGGGACCGCTTTAAATGGTGAGTCTCCCGAGAGTGATGTTCCTCCATTCTATATCAGTTTGCGACTACATGAGTATGTGCTACATAACGCCATGTTTGATTCGGGAGCTTCACATAATTTGATGTCCAAAGTGATTATGGAGAAGCTGGGACTTGACATCACTAGGAATTATCATGATTTGTATTCGTTTGATTCTAGCCGGGTGAAATGTATTGGTTTGATCAAGGACTTGGTGGTGAGTCTAGATCAAATCCCAGCAAAGAATGTTTTGATGGACGCGGTGGTGGTAGATATTCCTCCGCGATTCGGCATGTTGCTTTCGAGATCATGGGGAGCCAAGCTCAAAGGTACACTTCAGCTCGATTTTTCCTATGCTACAATTCCAGTTTTTGGTCAGATGAGGAAGTTATATCGGGAACAAAAGATGAAATACATGATCACTAGTAAGGAAAAGCCCGTCAATCATCCTGTAAATTATGTACAAACAGATTTAGAATCTTTTTTTTTGTTTGCGGATAATTTCAATTAGATAGATAGCCAGATAGTTCAAGTAGAAGATATACCAACTATTACAGAGAATTTTAGTGAAGTTTTGAGAAAGGAAAGTGAAGAAAGGTCTGCTGTTATAAAGCCAATAGCTGAAATAAATGGGCAGCAAACAGAGAATGCATCGACATCACATTTTCAGCACTTAGAAGATGATGAAGATGGTCTTTGGACCATGGATTTTGATGGCGCTGTGGGCAGCGATGGTGCTGGTATAGGTGTGTGGATTCGAAGCCCATTTTCAGTCCAAAACCAAGTTCCAAGCAAGGTACAGGTATGTTCATATAAATTAGCTTTTGATTGTTCAAATAATGAGGCAGAATACGAGGCTCTTATTGCTGGTCTGAAAATCCTTCGGAAGTTGAAGGCAAAGAAAATAGCGGTATATGGCGACTCCGAATTGGTTATCAAGCAAGTGAAAGGTGAATTTCAGGCAAACATCCTCGTATGCGAGCATATCGGAATGTTGTCCTAGACATTTTAAAACTGTTTTCAGAACATACTTTGACATGTGTGCCCCGGATTCAAAATGGTGTTACGGATGCATTGGAAAAGGCAGCGAGTAATCTGAAAATACCCATGAATTCCAGCAATAAGTTTGAGATATATGTGAAGCATCGTCCTACAGTTCCAGATAATCAAAGGTGTTGGTAAGTTTTCCAAGATGACGAAGAAATCAAAGATTTTTTGCAAATTGAGGGTAAATTCGAAGACATCTACATAGACACGGAAGATGAAGGAGTAAATCAGATGGATGTGTTGCAGCTCAAGGAAAATTACATTCCTAAAGGATTAATTCCTTTGGAAGAATTGTTCGATCAAGATGATGTGGCCCGCAAGCCAACTTTGAGGCCAACGGACGAAGGTGTCGAAGATGTGAATCTTGGGACTGCCGAAAATCCAAAGATGGTGAAACTCTCGAAAGCATTGTCGCCCAAGGTAAAGAATGAATATATCAGATTGTTGTCTTTGTTTTCTAATGTTTTTGCATGGGACTATTCAGATTTGAAAACTTATGACACAAGTATCATTCAGCATATCATTCCAATAAAGCCAAATCAAAAGCCTTTCCGACAAATGTTGAGAAGTATTAATCCTAAATTGCTTCCATTGATCGAGAAGGAAGTCAACAGGTTATATAAGTCTGGAATCATAGTGCCAATCTGATTTTCTGATTGGATTTCCAACTTGGTGCCCGTGAGAAAGAAGACCGGCGAAATTCGCTTGTGTATAGACTTCAGAAATCTGAACAAGGTATCACTAAAGGACAATTATCCGCTGCCCAAAATGGATCATATATTGCAGCGTGTAGTGGGGGCATCAAGGATGTCATTGCCTGATGGTTATTCCGGGTATAATCATATTTTGGTGCATGAATATGACCGTGACTAGACAACATTTACTACTCCATGGGGGACATTTCATTATGCCAAGATGCCGTTTGGATTGAAGAACACTGGCGCCACATTTCAGCGGGCAATGGATATGACCTTTGCTAATGAGAAAGATGTCTTTTTGGTTGTTTATCTTGATGATCTGACCGTGTTTTCTAAATCAGATGAAGAGCATTTGTTTCATTTGACTAAGGTGTTCCAAAAGTGTAGAAAGTATGGTATCTCGTTGAATCCGAAGAAGAGCCTTTTTGCTATGAGCGAAGGCAAGCTGTTGGGTCATATTATTTCTAAAGATGGCATTCGAATATATCCTGCACGGGTGGAAGCAATTCAGCAATTAGAGTAGCCCCGAAGCAAGAAGGAGATTCAGTCCTTCAATGGCAAATTGAATTTTCTGCGTCGCTTTATTCCCAATCTGGCCGAACATCTTAGAGAGATAACCAACATGCTAAAAAAGGACAACGAGCTCAAATGGACTGAAGAAGCGGTAAAGTCTTTTAACTTGGTAAATTTAATCTTATCTTCAGCCCCAACTTTGATCAGCCCAGATTATACACAAGATTTTATTTTATTTTCATTTGCTTTTGAGCATACGTTGGCAGCCGTGTTGATGCAAAAGAGAGATGGAGTCGAGAGGCCCATAGCTTTTTTCAGCCGCATCATGAAGAACGGAGCACTGAAATTATAATATCATTGAGAAGCAAGCCATTGGCACTGATAAAGCTTGTATTATAGAGTTGTCGGGCATACCATACTCCAATTCTTCAACTATTTTGGCATATTTCCCCACGCAGCGTGAAGGATGTTTTACGCTCACATTTAACGGAACGAAGGAAAGAAGGGGTAGTGGATCGCTGCCCAACTGTTAGAATGATGAATGTTTGGAATTAAGCCTACCAAGTTGATTAAAGGTCAAGGTCTTTAACTAAAGTTTGATGCTGAACACAAATCTCCATGTCCTAGTTTTACATCAATTCTGATTGCTGCTTTATCCGATGGAAGACGAAAGAAAATTTCAGCTTTTACAGGATCGGATTTTTGTTTCCTCTCCTTGGTATGCTGATATAGTATATGTGCTTCAAAATTTGTCTTCACCCCCTGGGATGCCTAGAAACAAAGCTAGAACATTGAAGCTAAAGGACACAAAATTTTGCATCATCAAATCTGCACTTTATTGGAAAGATCCCGGTGGCATCTTGCTGAACTGTTTGGTCGAAGAAGAAGCTAAGACAGCAGTAGAAGATTTTCATAAAGGTGATTGTGGGGGTCACTTGTTTTGGAAGACCACGGCTAATAAGATCTTGAGAACTGGTTTCTATTGGCCTTCTTTATTTTCTGATGTATATAAAGCAGTTAAGAGTTGTCATGAATGTCAAATTTTTCAAGGAAAGCAAAAATTACAGCCGTTACCTCTCAAGCCCATTGAAATCAGCGCACCATTTCAGCAATGGGGCGTGGATTTTATTGGCGAAATCCACACAGCATCTTCCGAGCAGCATCGATGGATCTTAACCGCCACAGATTACTTCACGAAGTGGATTGAAGCCATTCCCACTCGGTAGGCCACGGACTCGGTAATTATTTCTTTTCTTGAGAATAACATATTGTCATGTTTCGGTTGTCCACATAAGTTGATTATAGATAATGCAGCAACGTTTAAATCGAAGAAAATGGTTGATTTTTGCTACAAATATAACATCATCTTGGGGCATTCGACTGCCTACCATCCGCAAGGAAATGGGTTGGCCGAATCTTCAAACAAATCTCTAGTGAACATCATCAAGAAATTGCTGGAAATCAACAAGAAGAGCTGGCACAAAAAGTTAGTAAATGCATTATGGGCTGATCGTGTAAGTCAAAAGAAGTCAATTGGTATGTCACCCTTTGAATTGGTCTATGGGACTGATGCAGTGTTTCCTACTTCACTTAGTGTTCCAGTGGCAAAGTTTCTTCAAGAAGCTAGTGATGAGGAGGATCCTATGCAACGTCGGATTAGTCAAATGATTCATTTACAACAGACACGAGATGAAGTTCTTCAAAATTCCCTGAAGTTGCAACAGTGCATCAAGAAAATTTATGACAGAAAAGCAAAGCCGGATGATTTTCAGATAGATGATGTTGTTTTGAGATGGGATTCCTGAAATGAAGACAAAGGGAAGCATGGAAAATTCGACAACTTGTGGAAAGGTCCCTACAAAATTGCAGCATACCGTGGTCCAAATGCCTTTCTTCTCAAAGAAATGAATGGTGATGAATGTCCCGGTGGGTCGGTGAATGGTCAGCTGCTCAAAAGGTATTATGCTTGAGCATTTTCTGCTCTAATCACTCTCATTGTAACTACCATTTTACTTTCATTCTGTAGCAAGAGTAAACTGATCTCCCATCTTTAGTCTGGGGCCCGCGGTGAAGGCTATAATTCTGAACATGGTGATTAGTTGGTTTGAGTTTTTCAAGTTGTTTCAGTCAGTCTATTTTCTGCATAAAGCGAGTTGGTTTGTGTCAAAGTTAGTTTAATTTTCAGTCAATTGTCAAAGTCAATAAAGTAGTCCAAATTTGGGTCACATGTGTAAATAATGACTCCATCGCCCAATGATGATAAAGCACTGGTCTTCTCTCCCAGAGGTCTAAGGTTCTTGGTACCTCCAAGGAGCTACCATCCCCATTGGAGCCAATGTTAGAGTCGGTCTAGTATCCCTCCATCAGCGATCAAACCTCTTTGCATTTGCATAGGTAGGTGTCTCATCAGTGTCATTTTTTGCATCCCATTAGGCATGCCATAACCCTGTTGGAGGAGCTGGTGTCTTTTTCCCCCTCTTGGCATTGCTGGATCAAAGTCATTTCAGTCATTAAACTCTTCCAAGATTGTCTTGTCTTGTCTTGAGGTCAAATTCCTAGGTCTAGGGTTTTGGTCAAGTTTGTCTTCAAGGTCATGTCTCTTAAGGTCAATAAATGTTCAGCAAGCCAGAGGGATGATTTTAAAGGTGTTTCTTCGCAAATTTCTATCTTGTACAGTTAATTTTCACCTTGGATTTAAAAAATCTGTTTTTAAAGCCAAGGCCATTTTTCAATTTTTTGTAAAAAGTGATGAAATTTCAAAAAACTTCCAAGGACAGCATGTAACCCTGGCTCCCTTGCCAAGATCCCTCAGATGATATCCCTGCAAAAAGAATCGAGCAATAGCATTAAATGAGTCAATTTCAGGACAAAGGAAACCAAAAAAGTCAAGTTTTTAAAGTGTCATAGGAAAAACATTAGAAAGTGGGGTTGTGACATGAAATTTATTCAAAGCAAGGCTATAAAGGCTCTATTTCCCTACATCAAGCTTCATTGTGCATCCAAGTGATAGAGAAATCAGTTGCAAGAGCGTTTGAGTGAATTCGGTGAGTTTGGGAGACGTGCGACCCGTTGAGACTGGTGCGCGACCCGTCAGGGCACCTCCGCCAGTGCAAGTTTTATACGGGCGCGACCCGTCAGGCACGCGCGACCTGTTGGGCAGTGCACGCGACCCATCAGCGTTCCCTCTATACAAAACCGCTAGCAAGCTGCTAAGGAGCCACGAGGTGCTAAATTTTGCAAGGTAGGCCCTCAATCATGAAAAATTATTGCTTGCTATAGTTTAAGAAGATCATGATTGTATTTTTAAAGGTCTTCATTTTGCAAGTAAAAGTCTCCATTGTGCTTTTGGGCTTGAAGTTGTCAAAATTGCTAGGGTTTATTATGCTATTTTGAGGTATCCCTTTTCTTTCCTATTGTCCACCTCCCATTACATATTCCTTATCATTTTATTTAAATTTCCCTTCCAAATTTGCTAAGAGCCTTAAACCCTACCCCTCTTCCCTAAAAAATAAAAACTCAAGCCCTAACCCTACCCCTCGTTATGCCAACATAAACAAATGTATATAATGATGCATATGCAATGATTTTTGCAATGTTTTTCCCTTAAATCCCTGTTTTATATATTTATTCCCATTTTCCCTTTAGAAATGCCCCTCCCCTAACATTCTCCTCATGTTCCTTGTCCCCTTGAAACAGCATATAAAACAACATTTTACAGGCAGAAACAACAGTACATTTTGGCCACTCTGCTCCTTAAATAATGTCAGAAACTGAAACCTATGAGCAGAGTGATGACCAGGCATCAGCTTCAGAGATTGAGGTACAGAGGAGGCCTCATAAGGGTGGAAAGGGTGGTCATCATAGGAGAGAGGAGCCCACCTCTTTGACAGATTTACAGGCTTGTCCTATGGCAGTCTCATGTTTTCCGTACATGTCTTGCTATGATTTTTGCGAGAAGATTTCTCGGATTCAGCACCACAGAGAGTTGACTCGCCTATTTGTTTTACACTTGCATGATGGACATGTCAACCTTGCTGGGGTGGACTTTATTTTGACACCCGAGGTGATTGCAGAGGCTACAGGGATACCTAATGTCGGGGAGATATGGAATAAGCGCAAGGTGTTGGACAGTGTTTAGTTTGAGCCTTTTGTTAGACCAGCATTCATGAGACAATTGACAGGTGTGTTTCCATTCAGATTTCTCAGGAGTTAGTATGCTCTCATGAAGAGGCTCATCATGCGCTATTTTACCTGTGAGGGAAGATTTTCACAAATATATTCTTACCATATCCGCATATTGATGCACTTCACATGGGTATGGATGATGAATATCCCTGTTTTCTTCTATCAGAACATTGATAGGATGGTGTCCATGATGCAGAGGAAGAGCCCGACACAGCAGTATAGGAGCCTTTACCATTATGGTTTGATTCAGCTTGTAGTATTACATCAGTTGGCTCAGCAAGGCATTTCATGGGAGGAGTTCATCTCTCGTGAACTTTTCACAGCATCACCCCTGCCACATCTTGAGGTTGTTCACGAGGAGGGAGGACCATCTCAGCAGCATGACATCCCCGTCACTAGACATGTCAGCTCCTCACATTTAGTTACTTATCAGAGAGGCCAGAGGGCCTTATTTGCAGCAGCTCAGCGAGTACTTTCTCCACACCAGGTGGAAGGGGTCTCGCCTTCTTCATCAGCATCGCGAGTGTTATCTCCACACTAGCTGGAAGGGGCCTCGCTTCCAACAGCAGAACAGGTATCAGAGAGGGGCAAGCAGCCCATGATTGAGGATGGATTGTCAGGTGATCCAGATATTGACATTATTGATCTTGACGCCTGTTCTCTTAGCTAAGAGCTTAAAGATATCATCTGAGAGCAAAGGACTGAGAATGAGTCGCTGCACACGAAATTGCGTATGGCAAAATGGATAATTAATTATTTAGAGCAGCACAACAAACAGTTGGAGGATGAGCACAAGCTTTATGAGCTGTGGAAGATTCGTGAAGACCGGGAATTGGCTCGTAGGAGACTTGGTGATTTGACACCAATAGATCGAGAATCTATGCTTATTTGGGACAATTCTCATTTGAAAAGGTTGTTGGCTAAGGCCAACCAAGATAAGAAATTGTTGAGGAACATTGAAGAACCATTATTGGGCGCGGATGCACGTGTGCAAAGCGAAGATAAAGGTGCTTCAAAGGCGGTTGACCGAGGCACTAAAACGGAGAAAGAGGCCCGATCCCCTCCATATCTTGGCCGAGGCTTCACTCAAGGACCAAGGCACTAAATAGCCTAGCCATAGCACAAATCCCAAGAAATTTTGAGCATTTTGGGTAAATTTTGGTTTTTTCAGGCAATTTACAGGTTTTCTCCATTAACGGGTCTCACCTCCGTGAGACCCTTCATCGAGGCAGCTCCATTTTGCAAAAACTCAGTATTTCTAGATTTGTAATGCAAATTTACACATTCTCATCAAAGGAATAGAGATTTGGTGAAGTTTTGGGCCTCCAGAAAGTCAAAAAACAAGCAAAAAATGACTTTTTGTCACTTTTTTGAGACACAGAAAGCAGTCTTGGGAGATTGCAATTTTGGAGGGGCAAATTACCACCAAATTCAGAAATTCCAGTTGGGTTGGAACGTAGACTCACAGAACTTTCCAACAAGCCTACTCTTGCTTCATTGGGACACCTGGAAGTGCCCCAAAAGTGGTCCCAAAGGCGCGCGACCCGTCAGGCAGAGGCGCGTGACCCGTCAGGCAAATTTCTCCAAATTTCACTCTACAGCTCAGAAAAACGCAGTTTGACCCTGTTTGACTTTTTGGGGTGGATTATTATCCTATGTGATGTAATTAATGTACTTTTATGACACTTTTAATCTTATGCACCTCTTCTAGAAGATTCATTCATAAAAAGGTGAAAATTAAATGAATGAATTGGTTTCCTATCTTATAGAGGCAAGTTGT
>APFE030858605.1:0-20752 GCA_000404065.3 Pinus taeda
AAGGAGGAGAAATGCTTGGAAAAGGTTGGGAAGGTTCAGAGAGGGTCTAAGGAGTCCCTAACACCCTTCTAGAGAGTTTCACAAATTTTGGCTGTCAAGAAACCTCATTTGTGAGCTTCTACAGGAAGTCTGCAGGGGTTCTACAGGATGTTCAGGAATTTCTATAGGATGTTCAGAAGTTTCTACAGGATTTTTAAAAATTGGATTTTAGAGGATGGGTGAGTGAGGGAAGATGCATGAATGGATATGGAGGTAGGATAGGGGCTTGGAGTGACCCAGGGACTGGTGGATGGAGTGGTGAGAAGGTGTAGAATGCTGACTTGGCTCAAAGAAGGTTGAACAAATGATTTCACAACAAGGTAGGGTTACATGGGCAAAAGGACAAGTGTGAGACGAGGAACCTAGCTAGGAGATGGAAAAATTTTCTCTGATGAAGCTTAAGTGGATGAAAGAGTGGTAGAGATGCTCTGCACAATGTACATTCAACCGAATCAACAAAGTCTTACAAATAATCAAAGTCCTAGCTAATCTAATCTAACTGACAATAAAATGAATGAACAACAGCTTTATTTGGGAAGAAAACCATGTACATCAACTATTCAATGAAACATTTCAAAGATCTGAATCCATAACTAACTTCTGCAAATGAAAACAGTACACTAAGGATTGCATGGTCAAGCAAACTAGTGTTTTTGTTGGGACAACACGATTACTTCAACTCCAGCCCCTGATCCAATAAGGATGAGGTGAAACCGAAAGTGTTGTTGACCCTTTTCTTGGATATTTTTTGCTGTTATTATCCTACCAATCTATCTTAAACATTTGAAGCAATTTTATTCATAAACAGTGACCTATTTAATCAACACAACTAAATCTGCCTAACAGAAATACGTTTCAAATGTATAAAAGGAAAACAACGATGCATAAAGGAAAGGTAACATTACAAAAAGGAAGCCCTAGGCTCTCAGGTTGGGCCCAACCCTGAGAGCTATGGCTCCTATAGAAAACTCAGAGTTGATATAAAATTGGACTGCTTCTCATTATCAAAAAATAGTCATAAGTCAAGAGTTATGCCAAAATGGCTACAAGATAACAAGCTAAAGCTAACAGCAGTGTAGTGCAAAATATGCAATGGTTTCAAAAGTCCCTTACGAAGGCTAAGGCCTTAACGTTTATACACCACGAGGGCCCTAGCTGGCCTCCTAAATCTATGGGACTTGGCTGTCCAAGCTGTGAGTAGATAGCCCCTTCCAAAATCTGCTTGGTTGCCTTCTAGATCCGGTTTTGGTGGCCTTTGGAGCTCGGAGTTGGGGGTGAAGATCTCGAGGAAGGGCTATTTAATGTCATAGACAACCCCCCTAAAAATCCTCACCTCAAGCTTGGCTGTCTTCTAGCCCATGATTGCTCTGTTTTGCTCCAACATGTGTTAAAAAACCTGAAATGAGCACGTGTTAGCCACCTAGGAAGAGTGACTACCCTTATTCATACAAATGACATAAACATACTGAAAAATAATGCATAAGCTATGAAAAATGAAGGATTGAACAAGGACTAAACAAGGATAATTAGGCCAAATGAGCCCAACAAGTTACCAAATTTGGGGCTCATCAGAAACCATCAGTAATGTCAATGGTCCACAAGGTACAACCAGTACAAGTCACGAAGTGTGAAGAATGATCTAGATTCGGACACTTGTGAAATACCCGATCAAAGGCCAATGATGCAAGCTTGTCATTGAATGCGAAGAACTTGCCATTGAAGCATATAAGATCCAAGGTACCCAAAAGTAGTCTTTAGATCAACTTCCTAGATAATGAGTTGATGTCAACAGGAAGTGATCCATCACAAAAGGGCCATAATATTTCCCACATCAATGATGCGAGACAAAGGAACAAGATGAAGATGGATGAAACAAAGAATCAGAGGAGGATGTGAGGGTGCAAACTGCAAAAGGATTAAGCTCTTGAACATATTGGCAACACAACTCTAGAATGCGGCAACATTTTGGTACTAAGGGATCGAAGGTCATGCAGAGACAGCAGGTATCAAATGGAATAAGGAAAAATGAAGAACCCAAATCCTAGAAGGCGAATGACGAAGTGACTGAAGAATGACAATTGGTCGATAGTCACAATTCTTCCATCATGTGGAAAACAGACCCCACAGAAAAGTGAAGAAACAAGAGCCCCCATGACATAAATATAGTCACGGCCAAGGAGAAGACTAAAATCTAATGCACCTTGGATGACCATCACATCTATGCAGACGGTTTTACCTCCCAAAGTCATAGGGAACTTTGAAAGGATCCCTAAGTGTTGATTGGTTCCTCTGTCGAAAGCCAACAGATTCTGGGTGACAGACACAAGCTGTTGGGAGCCCAAAGTTTGCCAAGTAGTGGAGGGCATGAGATTGACAAACGCACCTTCATCCAAGAGAGTGCCAGGTACTACCATATTACAAGAATGTACTGTGATCTGGAAAGGCACATAAGAGGGGAGGCAAAAAGCAGTCAAATGACTCCAATCGAAGGAAACAACAAAACTACTTGGTGGGGGTATCATACGATTGCCCCCATGCTCTGTAGGAATCGAAGAAGGACTCTCTTGATTAGCCGAGACAGGAGAGTCACTTTTTGATTCAGGAGAATCTGATGAGATGAGAAGAACATGAGTAGTATTATCATTATGCTCTCTTGGAACATAGTGAACAACTGGTGGTGAAACCAAGTCGACACTCTTTCCGACCAATGGTTGGTCTAGAATAGACCTAACAAAGTCAAACTCAGGAAGAGAGGGATTGGAAAGAGATGAATCCAAGTCATTCTCTTTGCCAGTCTGGGGAGGATCAGAAGAAAGCCTCTGATAACCAATGAGAAGTTGGGGCTCAGGAACTACCAGGTTTTCAAAACATTGGAAGCTTTATCCATGAGAGGATAAAGGTGAAGAAGATGTTTGCCTTCACATAGCCTATAGGGAAATCAAATCTTCCCTTTCTTCTTACCATCGCTAGCTAAAAGTACAACATCGACATGATTGCCAGAGGTCGATGAGGATGATCGATCCTGAATCTTAGACCATACCTCCAAGACTCTGGGAATGCCAGGACAATCTTGGAGGAGATGATCACCCTTGCACAACTTACAAGGAAATTTGACCTTCCGTGGAGGATCAGAAGGTTTTTCTACCAGAGGTGCACTCAGAGCAATAGTCACACGATTAGCCTCTCGCTTATCTAACCTTTCCTTCTTCGTCTTCCTATTCTTCTTCTTATCCTCCTGGTTACTGGATTTAGAACTTTCACGAGGCGAAGTAGAGGGGGAGGGTGAAGAAATAGGGGAAGAAGGCAAAGGGTCAACCCTAAAATCATCTGGTCAGGAGTCAAATGAAGGATACGGTGAAACAGGAGTCAAGACGCTTGAGACCACCAAGGTTGAAAACAACCAAACAGGTAAACCAATGGTTAACCCAGGCAAGGACAACGTTGCCATATACGGAGCACCAACATTTCCAAAATAAGGAAAAGGACCAGGATTCCCATCTGAGGGGAGACCTTGATTGGTATAATCTAGAAATGTTGCCATGGAATCCACCTTGAAAGGGATGCTAACTTTAACCAGGAATATTTCGTGGGCAGTTAATTTTATGACATCGAAACAAAACTATGCCTTTTCATATTTTAAGAGTTGAGAAAAGGACGAAAGATGACTCTATCACTTTCGAAGTTTAATGAGCTTGAAAGGAAAAGTGCTCAGATGATCCTTTTACTTTTAAAGAGTCGAAAAGGAATGAAAGTGACAACTCGAGAGTACTAGACAAGAGGTTTACTAGACAAACCATAAAACTGCATATACACCTTGGTAATAAAATGAAAGAGAAATGAATAAGGACTTTTCGTACGGTAGTCAATCTTTCTGAATGTTGTGTTCGATGCGTTACAATTTGTAAGGTGGAAAACTCAGCTTCCTATGGATAATAGGATGATAACCTAGTGGGGTCTCCCAATATATACTCGGTTGTATGGGGAGCACAAATCCGTATCAGTACCTATTGAATCACAAAAGGAGGAATCACCCAACCTTAGTGAAAACAATAGTAACTAGGTTTAACGATGTCAGAACACGTCTTTAGCCTAGTCCTCTTGATATGTGAGGGTTAAGTTCCAATGCGTTTTTAAGTTCATTCAATAGATTTTAACAGTTAATCTTGAATTAAGTCTCGATTTCAAGGCCTTACCGAATGTATTTCAACAATTTCTAGGATGCAATTACAATGAGTAAAAAACCATTCCTTTTGATGAACAACTACCTAAATGAGGGAAATGAGTTCATTTCCAAGCAAATGAAAACAATAAGAAGCAAATGCAAGAACATTTGTGCATGCAAGCAATCCAATCACTAGGAAACAAAATGCATCAATTTGCTTATCTTGCAACTACTATGATGAAAAATGAAAGACTTGAAATTTGCTTTTAAATTTCTCAATCATGAAAAATCCACTAATGCAAACATGTTTTCACTTTCATATGCTAGATGAGTGCAATGTTTTTTATTTTTGGGACTTAATGACAAACAAACAAATGCAAGCCTAACTGATCAAAACAAATGTAATCTATGTTCGATAGTGAACGGAAATCAAATCAACACAACAAACTGGTTCGATGATCCAATCACTACAAACCAATCAAAAAGGATAGACAAGTAGTAAGGAAACAACCACATAACAAGTCAATCAGATGGTTGTGGACGTAGTTCAAAATCTTGGAAGGACAAGTAACCCAAAACAAGTGACTTCTTGACGAAATCATAAAATACTTAGGTCACATAGCCTAAACACCAAAACTCATACAAACGGAACTAAGAAGGATATGCCTTAGCAAACACAGTCAAAAAAAGCTTGATAAGATGTGAGAGACAACAACAAGCTACACTGGCCTATTCAGGAGGCAGGGTTGTGAAAAGCAACCCTATAGGAATCATCGTAGGGGTCAGACTAGCAACATGAGATGAAAGCCAAATCATCGCAGGCATGACATTAGAAACTCAATGACGTCGTTGCAAGAATACACCTGTCTTAGGCAACGGTCTGATTTCAGGAATTGTCGCAGCTGTATGATGGGATATCTGCGACGTACATCTTGGTCAAAGAGGACAGGGGTGATTCATCGTAGCTGTTAAGAGCTAAACAACGATGATCTCAATAGATAAGGAAAACAAGGCAAAAGCCACTGAAAGACACCAGGCTTATCACTCAGACAGTGAGGTGGACTACTAGATCAACTCAAGCGATCCAAAACACAGATGGCTCAGTCCTAAAACAAAGAGACACTATGTAATTCAATCAAAAGCAAATCAAGAGCAAAAACAAGAGACAACACACAAGATTCCCCGGCGGAGTCGCCAACTTGTGATGTAGGTAAAGTTTCCTTTGCAGACAAAGGCAACCCCTCCAGCCCTAGAGTGGGTCTAGTCATAGAAAAACAAATGCAACAGCTAATTCCTTAAATAGTCATTGTTGAAAGAGCTTAACTTATGCCGGTGTTTGATGTAGTCTTCGTTATGCTGCTCCAGCTATCGTTTTCTTCTCCTTAATGAGTGGTTCATCTGAACAACATAAGAGAACAATAAAACACATAATAGAGCACAACAATGAACTATTCACTTACAGAGTCAAGGAACCATAAGCTATCAAATATATTTCATATAAGATATAGGAAGTAACCATTGAAAGTATTAATATGAGCAAAAGTAAAGATTACAACCATGCCTTGATGTTGCAAGCTTCCTTGAAGGGTCCAACCGATATGTCTTTGTGAGCATTCACTCTCAAAGGTCTCCCAGAAAGGCTAATGATTCTCTATCTCACCCAAAAGCACTAGTATAAGGCTAAGGCAATCACACTAACAATCCACATCCATTTGATAGACTATCAACAATTCACATTGCAAGCTATCAATCCAACACCAAGAACTGGCTAATTTGCTCACACTAAAAAGCTAGCTGATCATAGCAATGGAGGATGCTTTTATAAGAGGAGGAACCTCCATAAATGAGGGAGAGGAAGCTTATATTCATGGGAGGTTACCCAAAAGGCAAAACCACCATCTCAAATGAGGAAAGGCAAACTCCCTTGACCCAACAACCAGTTCCAGAACCACCCAAAAGCATTATGTTTGAACTAATTCACCATATCTGGGTCGTCGATGTTAGCTCTGCTACATGTTGCTGATTTTCAAAGAGTGGAAGTAAGGTTGGTTCTTGGTTTCTTGCTCAGAAGAGGTCTGCACCGGTTATCGTCCTCCTTCTCCTTCACCTTGCTTACTCCCTTTCACCCCGCTACCTCTGTTTTTCCCTTGACTTCCGACGATGCGATATTGCGATGCAATTTAATCGCTATCGTAAATCGCATCCATGTGTGTATAAAGGCCATGCCCCTTGACTTCTGCCGATGTGATATTGCGATGCGATCTGATCGCACATCGCACATCGCCCAAAATTATCAAAAGAAAAACCCGATCCGATGACTCCCGTCGCACCCAATAAAGTGACTCGTTCGATAACTCCTCCGCCGTCTGATCACTCTCGACAAGATCGAACGGCCTTCGCTCATTTCACGCTCACTCCCAATACCTCTAGTCAAGCGCTCCCCGCCATCCATCCGTGCGATCCAACGGTGATTGCTCCTCCTGTCCCCGCAAACTAACCATGCATTAACTCGCGATCAGAGTGGTTTTCCACTCGTCACATCCACCACGCATCGCCCGATGACTCGCATCGCTCGCCCACGTACCTTTACTGCTTCCCTCCCAAAAGCGATGCGATATATACCGCTTACCGCCCATTTTATCGTCCCCTCTCGTTATCTCCCGTGCTACTCTTCTGCCTGATGGCCGTCGGATCTGTTCGCCTGCGATATGATGGCTCACGTTTGTTTGCTCCCACTTGCGCTCGATTCTTCTCGCCAACAGATCTCTGCCCTCCATTCACGTGATCCAACGACTGATATCTGTTTCGCCATGCAATTAAATCGTCCATAGCATGTCCCATGCATCAAGGAAGAAGGTGGCCAGTATTCACCACTCTGCACAGTTAATCTGCAACCACCACATTTAATAAATAGGATGGCTGAGAAGGGAAACGACCAGCCTTGAGCAGATAAACACATTTATCAGTTATGGAGCTTCTTTCATACAACACTCCACCTGCTCGAGAAGGACAACAGAGCACTAGAGAACGTCAAATTCATTCATTAAAGCAAGCAGATTGTAGCAGAGACTCCATCAGAGAGTTAAAGCAGTTGGTGGTCCATTATGACCCCTCCACGCATAGAACAACAGAATATCTTTGTTATCAAACTCTATATATACCCAGAAAACAGATGTAATCTAGGGGATGGGTTGATGGTTGTTGTTTGATGTAAGGTTCAACTTCTGGACACTGTAACTACTTTGATACTTGGAGTGTCTGGTCTTAATTTTCAACTAATACAAGCTTCTTTTGTTGTTAATTGCTCACTTTCCACTTCTATTCTATTCTAGGTTGTGCCTGTTATGCATTTGTTCATGTGATCTTGATATTTAGCATTAGAGGGGCTGTCATCCCACCTCTGTGTTGAAGTCTAGTATGTATCATTGAATGTGTTATGCAGGTTTCTGTTTACTTAGTGCTAGAGAGCTGTCATCATGTCTGTGCATTAGGAAATAGATTTGCAGACCTCTTTACTGGTTGCAGTCGACCATCACAGGGTCTTGTGCATCTACTGGTATGGTCAGTATTCTCCATACTCACCTAATCCTCAAACTGTGAGTAATTGGTGGTCTAAAGCCTTGTAGTCTGGGGTTGTTCACCCATGTCTGGAGTTAAGCATAGTGGAAGTGGTTATCTGGCTTGAATAAGCATCATTCTTCCATTCACCCATTTCCCACATTATGTTGAGTCTGTAATGTTCCCGAGCATCTCTGAGATACAACCTAGGAGAGTTTCTTAGGGTGATAACATTAATTGGCGCCATTGCCGGGGAGAGGAGATTGAAGCTCAGCTTCCCTGGGAGACGACACAGTTCCAAGCTTTGATGATAGACAAAGTTTGGACACATTTCTGGTTTTAATCATCTATCTAGCGACTCCACTGGAGGAGGACCAACCTTTGGCGACTCCACATTATAGTCCTGGCTCAGTTTGTGAGGCATACTCAGAGAAATCCTCAGAAATCACCAGCTGTTCCAGTGCCTGACCCTGAGAAGATTGTCAATTTGAAGAAAATATCACAGAAAGGAGCATCAGGATCAGGTGAGCCCAAGAAATCTTATGTGTCTCTGCAAGAGAAGGTTATAGTTGAAAATATTCAATTTGAAGATCTAGAGCCTATCATTGCTAGTGAAAAATCACCTTCAGAGATTCATAAAGCTCCTTGTTCATTTAGTTCCCCTTTGGATCTCGGTCTGAAAAAAGCATCCCATACAGTCCATAAGATGAGAGGATATAAAGAGGGGATGAAGTATAAGCCATCTCTACCTGATAAGGTCAAATGCCCTAAACTTTTTGAGGTAGATGGTCAAATAAATCCAATTTTGCAGATCCTTGATGAACCGACTGATAGGCCAACTGAGAGAAGGGGGAACAGTTTTGATGGTCTAGTAGATGGCCAATTTTTGAAGATTTAGGTTGTTTAAGGTTTTTGAGCCCTAATGATTGTAAGAATGTTCTTTTACAGGTTTTAGCGTAGACTTAATTAGACTCCATGCCCAATGGAATACTAGGCAAATGTTTTTAAGCTTGTTTTGTATGAAGGCATTGGTCTGCAGTTCTTGAGACCTCATAGGGAGGATCTCATCCCCAGAAGGAGCCAGTGTTAGCTCTGCTACATGTTGCTGATTTTCAAAGAGTGGAAGTAAGATCGGTCCTTGGTTTCTTGCTCAGAAGAGGTCTACACCGGTTATTGTCCTCCTTCTCCTTCACCTCGCTTACTCCCTTTCACCCTGCTACGTCCGTTTTTCCCTTGACTTCTGCCGATGTGATATTGTGATGCGATTTAATCACTATCACAAATCGCATCCATGTGTGTATAAAGGCCACGCCCCTTGACTTCCGCCGATGCGATATTGCGATGCAATCTGATCGCACATCGCACATTGCCGAAAATTATCAAAAGAAAAACCTGATCCGATGACTCCCATCGCGCCCGATAAAGCGACTCATCCGATCACTCCTCCGCCATCCAATCAGTCTCGACAAGATCGAACGGCCTTCGCTCATTTCACGCTCACTCCCGATACCCCTTCTCAAGCACTCCCTACCGTCCATACGCGCGATCCAATGGCGATCACTCCTCCTACGCCCGCAAACTAACCACACGTTAACTCGCGATCACAACGGTTTTCCTCCCGTCACATCCACCACGCGTCGCCCGATGACTCGCATCACTCGCCCGCGTACCTTTACCGCTTCCCTCCCAAAAGCGGTGTGATACATACCACTTACCGCTCATTTTACCATCCCCACTTGTTATCTCCCATGCTACTCTTCTGCCCGATGGCCGTCGGATCTGTCCGCCTGCGATCTGATGGATCACTTTTGTTTGCTCTCGCTTCTGCCCGATTCTACTCCTGCTTTCACTCGATTCTTCTCGCCAACAGATCTCTGCCCTCCATTCACGTGATCCAATGGCTGATATCTATTCCGCCATGCAATCAGCTTGTCCATAGCCTATCACGTGCATCAAGGAAGAAGGTGGCCAGTATTCAACACTCTGTGCAGTGAATCTGCAACCACCACATTTAATAAACAGGATGGCCAAGAAGGGAAAGGACCAGCCTCGAGCAGATAAACACATTTATCAGTTATGGAGCTTCTTTCATACAACACTCCACCTGCTCGAGAAGGACAACAGAGCACCAGAGAATGTCAAATTCATTCATTAAAGCAAGCAAATTGTAGCAGAGACTCCATCAGAGAGTTAAAGCGGTTGGTGGTCCATTATGACCCCTCCATGCATAGAACAACAGAATATCTTTGTAATCAAACTCTATATATACCCAAAAAACAGATGTAATCTAGGGGATGGGTTGATGGTTGTTGTTTGATGTAAGGTTCAACTTCTAGAGACTGTAACTACTTTGATACTTGTAGCGTCTGGTCTTCATTTTTAGCTAATACAAGCTTCTTTTGCTGTTAATTGCTCACTTTCCACTTCTATTCTATTCTAGGTTGTGCCTGTTATGCATTTGTTCATGTGCTCTTGATATTTAGCATTAGAGGGGCTGTCATCCCACCTTTGTGTTGAAGTTTAGTATGTATCATTGAATGTGTTGTGTAGGTTTCTGTTTACTTAGTGCCAGAGAGCTGTCATCCTATCGGTGCATTAGGAAATATATTTGCAGACCTCTTTACTAGTTGTAGCTGGTCATCACAGGGTCCTGTGCATCTGCTGGTGTGGTCAGTATTCTCCATACTCACGTAATCCTCAAGCTGTGAGTAATTGGTGGTCTAAAGCCTTGTAGTCTGGGGGTGTTCACCCATGTCTGGAGTTAAGCATAGTGGAAGTGGTTATCTGGCTTGAATAAGCATCATTCCTTCCATTCACCCATTTCCCACATTATGTTGAGTCTGTAATGTTCCTGAGCATCTCCGAGATACAATCTAGGAGAGTTTCTTGGGGTGATAACAGTCGCGAGTCAAACACTAAGACTCAGAGACGACATTGCAAGGCAACAATTTATTCAGAGCTATCATCGCAATCAAGATACTGATGACTTGCGACGATCCCCAAAATCCGACTGTCGCTAAGAATAGATGTACTCTTGTGACGGTGTCACGAGGTTCTTGTTTACTCTGGGCTATCATCATAGGCAGAATACTAATGTCTTGCGACGATCTTGAAACAAGGGTAAAAAGGGTCAACTTCAGTATTAATGAACATGGTTAATCTTCTTGAGTGATTTGGAAAATGTGGACACATATTTTGATGTATGAGACAAAGCATATGCGATCCAGGGACCGACTTTACTCGAGATTAGGGGACACGGGGTCAGTGACAAAATATTGTGTAACAAGGATGCCGTGGGGTGGCGGGGTGGTGGCCCGCCACGATTTTAATATATTTTTTCGGTTTTGTAATAACCATTGGTTGTTTTTTATTTTGTCTAAAATAAGGGTTTTTAGACAAATTACGTTTTTGACAAATTCACCCATCCCAGTGGCTAGATTCCATGCGCCAGGTCTTGGTCAATTTGTAGGATCATTAAGCCTGACCCACATGCCTATTTTATCTAGCTCTATCTCCCTCATACGAGTTCAAATTGGAATGTCATTCACACTGTTGGATTCAGGATGATGAACACTTTAATTTGGTCATGGTTCGAGAGCAATCTGACCAATATGAATTTTGAGCTATTATAAGACCTCTTTGACCTCTGAGCATCTCTGGAGCCACCTGGATCAAACTTATTATAGTATTATTTGAATTCATTTGAGAAATACTCTCCACCATTATCTATTCTCAAGCACTTGAGCAATTTGTTAGTTTCTCTTTCAACAACAACATGGAATTTTTGAAATATTTCAAACACTTAACTTTTAATTTTGCTAGGGTAGGCCCAAACCTTCCTGGATGCATCATCTATAAATGTTACAAAATGATGCTCCTCCAAATGACTTAATGTTAACAGGCCCAAACAGATATTAGTGTGTCAATTCTAACGATTTCTTATTTCTGCCATAGCCACCTCTAAAGAGTGAAGCCCTTCTTTGTCTACCATATATACAATGCTCACAAATATCAAGATTATAAGATTTCAAACCTGACAGTAAATTTTTACCAACAAGGATTTTTAATCCCTTCTTTCTCATGTGACTCGAGCGCTTATGCCACAGATCTGTTGAATTTCATTCTTTTGTGACCCTAGCTAAATCTGATTTTCCTATCATTGCCTTCAATGTATATAATGTTCTTGTATTGGATCCTCTTTCCATGACCAATGTTCCTTTGCTAATTTTCCAGCCTCCTTTTCCAAAGCTTGTGAAATAGCCTTCATCATCTAGTCTTCCCATAGAGGTCAAGATCACACACATTTTTGGTACACGCCTGGCCTATTTCAACAATATATCTTGTTCATCCTTCATCTTGATCTAGACATCTCCCACTCCAACAACACTACAAAAATGATTGTTCCCCAAATGCACTCTATCATAATCACTAGGATTATATGCAACAAAACTATCTTTGTCTGAGGTTATATCGTGAGATTCCCTGGACTTAAGGATCCAATAAAAGCTACTATTAGATGTAGATAACCATGCATCTTCTACTAAAACAGCAAATAACACATCACCATCTATGACTACAACGGTAGTCTCACCTTCATTTGTGTTGGATGACTCGTGATTTGTACTGGCCGGTTTTTTATCCTTTTGTCCTTTCTTCCAGACTCAACACTCTTTCTTCATGTGCCCAAGTTTATTAGAATGAAAGAAAATGAGCTTCCCCCTCCTTGCTTTTGATTGACCTCTTAATCTTAAATGCCCTTGTCAGCCCTGATCAATTATCCTACTACGATTAGCTAGAGTTAGAGCTTCTCCTCCCTAGTTTTCCGCAATTAACTTGCATTGCAACTCCTCATTCATTAAATTGTGGTTGACATCATCAAACTTTAGGGTCCCTGTCATTGTTGAAGTGCTCATAGCTACAATTCAATTTTCCCAGTTGTCTGGCATAGATCACACTGACAAAATAGCTCTAATTTCATCATCTAGAATGATAACAGAGGCAAGCTGACTAGTAATAATATTTAATTCATTCAAATGCTCAACAGCTGAAACATCATCTTTCATCTTGAGATTATAAAGCTTCTTCATCAAGAACACTTTGATTGATGTTGTGTTCTTTTCATATAAATCATGGAGCTTCTTCCATAATCTTTCTGTCGTCTTTTCTCCAACCACATTGAAATACACATTGTTCACTAGATATTGGCAGATTGTTGCAATCACCTTTCTATATAGCTTAATCCATTCTTTATTCATCATCAATGAAGGCTTCTTTGTTATACCTTCAATTCGAAAATGCTAATCTCTTAAAATCAACATGACTTCATTTGTGATTTCTATAGAGCGAAATTAACCCATTGAACTTCTCCATGTCACTTAACTTTATTGTCTCCATTTTTAATCAAATTCACACCCCAAAAATCAAGACGCTACTTAAAAAGTAAGAATTTAATTGCTATACGTGACTAACTTTTAAATAAAAAGCCAAAAATTCAACTCCTTTAATCAAAATTTTAATAACAAATAATAAACCTCTTAATTTTTTAATCATGGCATAGAAATAAATTAATTAATTAAAAAAAAACAATTTAAAAACACTTCCATCTTTATGGATACCAATCTTTGGTGTATGGTACCTCATGCCTTTGAGAACCCAATCATAAAAATTATTAAATATAAAATCGCAACATTAAAACACAACCCCTTTTGCAGAAGCATTGTAACACGGAGTGACAGTGATTTTCCACAGGGCTATTTATGATAATGTATATAACACTTTTTATTTCCACAGGTTCTGTTTGATGTGCAGAGCAGAAAATAGTATCCTCATCCTTCACTCATCGAAATCCCCTTCTGAACCGCAAAATTCTCCACAACCTCCTCTTCAACAAAATTCTTGGCGCTCTGCATTTGTTTATTGAGCTCCCTCTTCTTATGGGTGATAAAATGCAGAAATAAAATTAAAATTTTAATATTTTAAACTTAATAAAACCAAAAAATGTGGGAAATTTCAATTAAATATATTTAATAAAAAATTTGATTTATATTTTTTATTTTTTACCTGGATAATAAACCCTAATCATTTTTCATATCAATGAAATCCAAAAGCATCTGGTTGCAGCTGTATCACTCATTAGCATTTGATGTGAATCTTAATATCAGCTCTGGGAAAATGTTAGTTTCTTGCTAAAATATATGACCACACGCTCATAGTGATACGGTGAATATGGTTTCTTTTCCATATTACTATCGCTATCAGAGTTAGAATACATGTCAACTTCAAACTAACCGTTACAAAGAATATTTATTAACCATGAATATTTTTCAATTATCAAAATCTTTTTAACTTTACATAATATTAAACAATGAATATTTTTAAATTATCAAATCTTTATTTAAAACTCAATTCCAATATAAACCATATTTTTAATGTAATAAAACTTTTTAATTTAACAAATTTTTAACTAATTCAAAAATGTACAAATATAATTCGTAAATCTAACAATTTTTTTATAAAAATTTAAACAGAATTTACCAAAAATTATTTAAAAAAAAAAAAAGTATTCATGAATAATTTATTTGAATTTTATTAAGGACATAAATACCTAGTCACTTTTTCCGTTAAAAGTGTTAGATCAATCTCATGTGGATAATCCTAATTCTTCCGGCTAAAAAGAAATGAAACCATTTACTTGTAAATGGTCTTAATTCTTTGTATCATGGCGTCAATACCTTCTTGGCTTCTTCACTAAAAATATCGGATAGGTCCTCGTCTTCCGTACAAAAAAAAGGTAAACCACGGTTAAAGGAAAAATCCTTTTTTAATTTGTAATTTTGACATTTTATAAATTCCGTTAATTTTTTTTTTTCCCAATTTGTTTTTTTTTTTAATTTTACTTTAACTCGGCATTTTTTTTTTTTAAAATTTTATTCAACAATTTTATTTTTTTGACTTTATTGATGATGATGGTTAACGTCTATTGAGATTAAATTTTGGTCTATCGAACCTAAAGAAACGAATTATTTAATTTGATTTAAGATTTTATTTTTATGCTCAAAAAGCTTGGAGAGAAGCCTTCTGAGCTCACTGTAATTTTGACATCGTTTATTTAGTTTGATTTAAGATTTTATTCTTATGCTCAAAAAGCTTGGAGAGAAGCCTTCCGAGCTCACTATAATTTTGACATCGTAAAAGGTTAGGAAAGTCAGTGTTGCAACAAAGATTATGAAATTGAGATCTAATGTGGTTGTGTGGGGCACTCTAAAAGGAAGTGATTTTCATCCTCAATGTTCATATTCTCACAGAGATGGCACATCCTTTCCATCCATGGTGTTTTAGGAACTACCCAAAGACCCGTTTCACTATGGAGCTCATGAGATTTCATTTTAATTTTGGCTATATTAATTTTCTTCTTTGAGTTAGTTAAAACAAAAAGATACTTTTGATCTTTTAGGGTGGGGTTGATGACCTCCTTATAATATCTTATTTTTCTTTTAGTTGTTAAATCTTTTTCTTTCCACATTTTGTCTTTGAACTTAGAAGTAACAATATTTTTAATATTATTAATGTTTTGCAATGCAACATTCTCGTCGATCTCCCAATGGTTTAACTAGGCCCTGGTGTCTTTATACCAACCTTGTTTGAGCCTTAGGTGGTTTTGGCTGGAATTTAAAGCTAGCTTAGGAAGTCTATGGTCTCATTGAGTTTGTGCTTGTACAACAAAAGCCTGGTCACGGCTAGCCTCTTGATAGGGGAAATACCTACTTCTATAAGGAGAATATGATATGGTGTATTGCTTTTAATTTTGAGGTTATACGTTATAAAACGCTTCTGGATTTGCTCAATCATAATTGTCTGATAATTAGAGGGGTTATTTGTATCCTCACTTTTAAAAATAGGGATAATGAGGCTCTAATTCCATGGTTCAGGGAACCCTTGCTTAACCACTTGATTGAAAAGCTTGTGGATGTGGGGGATGAGGACAAGACCTCCAATTTTTAAGATTTCCACCTGGTAACCTTCATTGTCCTTAGCTTTCCCATTTGCCAGACGTTTAACCCCAAAATCAATGTCTTCTAATGAGAAAACTTCTTTAGTTGTGAGCATGGTTACAAAGTTATCCATAACATTTGGAGACTCATAAAGCTTTTTAAGATAGGAATCTGAAGCGTGTAAAGCAATTTTATTATTATCTTTAGTATTATTAGTTAGAATTTGCCTCCAGAATTTTTTTGGAGCTACTTTAGAGAGGTGTAAGAGATTCTCTTGTCTTTTACGAATACACTGTCTTTTTTTCCTTTTAGTTAGGGCTTTGTATAGTTTTATCTTGCCAATTTTAAGAGATTCATCAACAGCTTTCTTAATTGCTCTCCTCACACTTTTACAATCTTTGTCATACCATAGGTTGGTTTTGCTATTTCCTTTATTACTTGAAACTTCAATTAAGAACTTGTTAATAGAATATGATAGGGTTGTAGTAAAATTATGATAGAGGTCTTCTATGTTGTCTATACTAGATAAAGGAATCAATTTAGTTTTTAATTCATTTAGAAAGAGATCGTTTTTATTTCTATCAATGATTAAGTTCTTATGGCTATAAGGATTTTCTTCTATGGGATCTCTATGCATGACAAAATTGAGAGTTATAAGTAAAGGACTATGATCAAAGTCAGTGTCGTGGTCATTTAAGATGTCAAAATTTATAATTTCGTTATATAAAGGGAGATAAAAAATAACATAGTCTACCATGCTGCTACGAAGCCCATGGATGCAGGTCATCTGGCTAGAATTGTGCCACTTCTTTAGACTGTTGCAAATTATGAGATCCTAAGCACTACAGAGCTTGACTAGCTCCGACCCAAACAAATTATCCCCGAGGTCTTCAGAGCTCCTTTTGTACCAGCTAGCCAGAGTAAGGTCTTTGTCTAACCAAAAAGGATTAGGGTTGGCATGATTGCTTAGAAGAATAGCTTGGTTACTTGAACTTCGAGCATTAAAGTCACCTATTAAAATGATATTACCTTCATTCCTTAGGCTAGAATATCATTCTCTAAACCATCGTAAGGACTATTTTTATCTAATTCTTTTTCTTATAGAAGTTAGAATTGATGGGGGAAAGATAACAGATTGCTATGTAGGTCTTTTTATCATTAATGTCAGTAATCTTTATCCAACTATATGTAATATCCCTTTTCAGGGATATCCCTCAAACACAAGAAAACTCCAACCAGAGATGGAATGGGAGGGCGTGTACCAGATATGTCGCTTTTGAAAAGAGGACGAGATCTGGAGGCTACTTGGCCCTTTCCAGACTTTGTCTAAGAGTATAGGAGAAAAACACACAAGTGATATAGTAGTCGGGAAGCTCAAGAGATAAAAGTAACAGTAGTGCAACATAAAATAATGTATACATGGAATATAAGCATATAATCAAGAAATGCAGAGAGAAATGCTAAGCCATTTTATTATACTGAGTAAGGGAAAGAGTACAGGAGGTGATCAGAAAGGTAGCACCTCGACTTGCACTAGGAAAGTGAAGAGATACACTGAGAATGGTAAAGAAATGGCCTCTCTCTAAACTGTGTCCAAGCTGCCGGAGAACTATTGTGCTGCTACTACTGCTGGAATCAAGTGAGGATTTGGGGTTGTTCCCCTCAGAAAATGTTGAAACTCTAGAATCAGCCTCTGCTTAATAGACCCAGAAATGCCCAGAAAGATTTTATAAAATAACCGACCCTCGAAAATCACCCCCTTGAGGATCTACACTATCCCTCAAGGCTCTGCACTACCACTAAAGAGAATCCTCCAAAACTCTGCCCGAGACTCTGCCAAAATCCTCCAATATGCAAGGGCTGATCCCTTGCTCAATCTCCAAGCTCAAATCCTCCACATAAACCCAATCCGGAGCTCCTACCAAAAGAGTCTGAGTCCTCCTCTCTCGAGACTGTGTAGTCATCAAAATGCTCAATTCTTCCTCAACTCCAAAGATCGATCCTCTTGCAAAAGACTGATGAAACTACCTTGCCCGAGTAGGCACTCGAAGTCCCCTGGGGCTAAGGGTGAGATCTCCGAACAAAGACACTCGATGCACTAAATAGTGCTACAAACAGGCTAAACAACCAGCGTGCTCTAAGTAGAAGTGACTAGCTCAAATGCAACATAATCGAATGCCAAAATGAGGAGGCTCCTCTCTCATTTATAGCGTTGGCCTCTCTCAAAACCCTAATGCCCACCTCCTCCAACGTAGCCTCTCTCTTGCCACGTGCTCCTCTCACTCTGCATAGTCCCTCCAAGTGTCTATGTGGGCCCCCTTCTCTACGTGGTCCTTTGGCCCCCTTGGCTCCCCTTTTAAGTTACAACGTTGTGCTATTAGAGAGTGACTTTATTCAAAAGGTGGGTTATGTCCCCCTTTCCTCACCTTTTTATTTATAAATAACTATAGAAGGAAAAATTGAGCAAAATCGAATATTCCAATTAGCCATGACTAATTAGGAATATTACAGTCTCCCCTGGCAAAATGTTGCTTGTCCTCAAGCAACTAAAGTGATGGATGCTACAAAATTTTCTCACTCTCCCAAGTGGCATCCTCATCCGGTAAATTCTTCCACCTCACCAAGAATTCCCTGACCATCCTGCTCCGTAGCTGCCTCTCCCTAGTATCAATAATAGCCTCTGCCTGCAACACCAAATGCCCCTCATCATCCGTGGGTGGTAGCTCATCCATCACTGTCACCTGCTGCGCCAATGCCTTCTTCAGGCATGATACATGAAAAACATTATGAATCTTGCTGCCTTGCGGTAGCTCCAACTCATACTCAACCTGTCCAATCCTGCCTATCACCCTGTATGGCCCATAAAAGCGGGGCTTGAGCTTCTCAGCCCCCTTCTGCTTCAGTGATGATTGTCGCTATGGCTGTAATCGTAGGTAGACCAAGTCCCCTACCTCAAACTGTCTCTCTACCCGACCCCTGTCAGCATACAACTTTTGCTGGTTCTACGCTATAGCCATATTATCCTTGAGAGCTCGGAGAATATCCTGACTCTCTTGGATCCAAATCTTGGCTCTCAGAGCCTTGATAGCACCAAACATCACGTTAGCAAAAGATAAAGGATGATATCCATACAAAGCATAGAATGGTGACATACCAATGGACATGTGATGTGTAGTGTTGTAGTAGTACTCCCCCAGATGCAGCCACTTCAGCCATGCTTGTTGCTGCCCACTGACATAGTTACGCAAGTAGCCCTCCAGCCACTTGCTAACTATCTTTGTCTGCCCATCCGTTTTTGGGTGATAACAGGTACTCAGTTTCAACTCTGTCCCCACCAACCGGAAAAGCTCCTGCCAAAACCCGCCCATGAAACGGATGTCCCTGTCACTGGTGATGGTCTTAAGAAGACCATGTAGCCTGAAGACCTCTCTGAACAACAGCTCAGCCACCTACACTGTTGTGTAGTGTGCGGATATGGCGAAAAAATGTGTGTACTTTGTTAGTCGATCAATGATGACAAAGATACAATCCTTTCCCTATACCATGGGCAACCCTGTGATGAAGTCCATCGAAATACACTCCCATTTCCCCTCCGGAATGGGAAGCGGCTGCAATAATCCTGCGGGATGGATCATCTCCCCCTTGTTCCTCTGGCAAATATCGCACTCTCGGATATGTTAGAGTACGTCGTCCTTGGCCCTTCCATGAGAACCTCTCTCTAATGGCCCTGTAGGTTTTGGTAAACACCTAATGGGCGGCCAATGGTGAATCATCTGATGCTTGAAGTATCTTCTTCTTGAGATGAGATCCCTTAGTCAAGAAGATCTAGTCCCTGTAATAGATGATCTCGTCGATCACCCTGTACCTGTCATCTTCCACCTGCCCATCGAGAACCTTACATGCAAATATGTCCTTGGAGTACTCTACTAAGAGTTGAGCCCTCCAGTCTATGTCCAAGCTCATAAGAGACAACGTGGTTGGTCTACGTGAAAGGGAATCTGCTACCACATTGTTCTTACCCTTAACATACTCAATGTCAAAGTCATATGCTTGGATCTTACTGATCTACTTCTGCTGCCTCTTCTGTAAATGTTTCTTCTCCAAAAAGAACCTGAGGTTGTTGTGATTAGTCCTCACCCTGAACCTGTTACCCATTAAATACTGTTGGAACTTGGCCAATGCATGCATAATGGCCAGCATTTCCTTGTCGTATATAGAATACAACCTCTCGTGCGAAAGGAGCTTCCGACTCTCAAAAGCTATAGGGTGACCTCCCTGTGTCAAAACTGCACTGATCCCCTATCTCGACACATCACACTCCAAAAAAAATGGCTTTGAAAAATCTAACAATGCAAGCACTGGGCAGCTGCTCATAACCTCCTTGAGCCTGTCAAAGGCTCCCTGCACTGTATCCAACCAACTAAATGCCCCCTTCCTCGTCAGATCTGTCAGGGGTGCAGCAAGATGTGAGAAACTCTTGACGAACTTTTGGTAGTAAGTACAAATGCCAATGAATCCTCGAAGTTCTGTAACATTCTTCGGCTTCGACCAATCTCTGATGGCCCTAATCTTCTCCTCGTGGACTCTCACTCCATCCACCCCTATGATGTGTCCCAAGTACAACATCTCTATCAACCCAAACTTGCACTTGGAGAGCTTGGCATAGAACTATTGCTCCTCCAAGATGCACAACACTATCTCAATGTGCTGGAGATGCTCCTCCCAAGTCCTGACGTAAATGAGGATATCATCAAAGAACACCAACACAAATTTCCTTAAGTTACTGCAGAAGATGTGATTCATGCAGGACTAGAATGTAGCTAGGGCATTGGTTAGCCCAAAGGGCATCACCAAAAACTCAAAGTGCCCATAGTGACACCTGAAGGCAGTCTTGGGAATGTCCTGCTCCCTCACGTGAATCTGATGGTACCCAGATCTCAAATCAATCTTTGAGAAGAATTGTGCTTCTCTCAACTCATCCATCAACTCATCGATACTAGCT
>APFE030858607.1:0-29102 GCA_000404065.3 Pinus taeda
ATTGATGCTATATATGAACAAATAGGACTCATTGGCAGGGCAAAGAAAGAACTGCACAGAGCAAGAAATTCTCTAGGCAACATGGCTGACCTTGCCCCTAAGATGATTGAAGTCCTTAACTATAGGACTGGTTCTCAGCTGATAAAAATGGGAATTGCTAATAGGACTGAAACCATTTCCCTAATCAAAAGAACCACAACAATGAAGAACCTAATTCAGGCCCTGGACAGGAAGATCCATGATATACAGGCAGATATAAATAAGTTCCAGTATAGGTTCACAGCCCTGCAGGACAGAGGGCTTCCCAACTTGGAAGAATCAGGGAAGCTTCTCTCTCATGAGAAATACATCAAAAGAGTAAGCACTTTTGCAGCAATTCAGATTGTTGAGGCTCCTGGGTCATCTTCAGCAGGCCCAATAACAGGACAGGCTCTTTTTGAAAAATTAGATAATTTGTTTTTTATTAAAAATGAAGTAACACATCTGTTTGATGAGCCTCCTCATTTCTATAAGTACACAGAAGCTGATGAGACCTTAGGGTCAATTTTGAGGCATCAGCTTCCTCATCCAGATACATGGCAGGACTTAATAAAGCTACTTTTGAACCAAAGCTGAAGAATCAAAACGTTTTTCAGCAATACAGTCTATATTGCATCTACAGGTGGACAAAGCCATGACAGCAAGCATAAAGACGCTGAGCCAACTCAGCACAGGTACTCGGCATCAACAGCAGCATCAGCAGGTACAGGCAGCAGGGCCAAGAAGATACAAAAATCAGAGTGACAAAAGCGCTTCAATGCTACATTTATGATAAAGCCGCGCAATTAACTCCGCAGTGCCCAAAGGTCAAAAATCTATCCTGACAGGAGTTAAAGGCCTTTTAAGAGGCATTTATGTTTACAATTACTTCTCGTCTACTCTCCTGTACAAATGTAAGAGATATTTTCCTCTCAGATGATTCCATTCCTGAGATATTTATATTTTTGGATGTAACCTCTATATATTCCCCCTCGCGTTTGTTTAGAGGGGTTGGACTCCGGATGTAAGAAATTCTCTTGATATCTTCTCTGTTATTCTGATATTGTAAACTCTCAGACAGTTAATACAAAAGACAGCGGGATTTCTTCAAAGATGTTTGTCTCTTGATCTCTTGATGGTGTGTGGCTCAAAGTTGCAGGATTCCTGTGCATAGCGTGGCTCAATAAGTTTTTCTCATGACTCTTTATTTAACCTGTGTCTCCTGTTATTCCTTATGTCTCTCATGTTTTCTATACACTTGAAAAACTAGATAGTAAGGAGAAAGAATAGTCTCAGGATTTGGTCATTGGCTACCCTAGCTCAATCTAAGCTATCTTATATGTTTTCTTCTGATAGAGTATTTAAAGCGTAATTCTTCACTGCTACCTTTAATACTATGTCATCACAGTGCGTTTTGTTTTAGGAATTCAAGTAATTGCTCCTAGATAACAAGCCTCTTTTACAATATACAGCTTAAGTAAAGAAATCTTAATTGCTCTTTGCTGGTTGTTTCACCTCACTCTCACTATTTACCTTTTGTTTCATGAAATGCACACAGGCCCTATAGCTTTTTCCCTCACCAAAATCAAGATCTCAAGAGAAAACCGTCCTAGACCCCATTGCCCAATGGATTAATCTCACCTGCTGATATACTTTAAAGAAATCAGAAGCATCCTCCCAACCAAACACAGAAACAACCCAAAAAACTCATCTCATAGCTAGCCTAAAACCCTCACTGAAAGTAGTGACAAACCTTATAGAGAGAGCCCTCTCTGACTGCAGCTAGGCTAGAAGCTGTAGCCCAAAGATTGGTTAGTGGTTACCCCGGCCGTATTCTCTTAGGAGTCAAAGAGAACAACTTGTCAAACTTGTGATTTCAATGAATCTTTGTGAGATTCTAAACAAAATAGATCGGAAAACAAACCGAAAACTTTCCAAAAAGTCGCACCTAAAGACTACTAGTATCCATACAATTTGTATAAACATATGTACTATTGTATGAATCTATGGATCCACATGTTGATCTCTATGTGAATATGGTAAATTGTTATATATGACACTCTATGTCGCTAGAACATCTCTTTCGTAGTTGTGTGTTCTCTTTCCAAAGCTTCTACCTTCCCTATCTTTATACTTTTAGCATATAATCTATTTTTAAGATTACTTTTAGTCTAAGTTATGCATGAGATACAATTTTGGACTTAAATGCCAAATATAAGACTTTTATCTTTTATAAGTAAAGTGAATTACAAGATAAAATTACTTTTTGAAAACATCTCAAAATTATTTTCACATGTTCACACTGAAACTGTGGAGACTTTCATGTTTGAGTTATAATTCTCAACACTTACTCTCAGTGATGAAGGAAATCTACACGAGTTTGAGTTCGTCTCTAAATGCCTCAAACTTCCCTTTTACCAAGGTCTTGGTCAGAATATTAATGACATGTTAATCTATGGGAATATTTTAGAGCTCCACTTTCCCCTTCTGAACCTTCTATAAATGCTTGAAGCTATCATGACACACTAGATTCTCAGAGAGTTTGATATGACTTTGATTATCACAATAAATGATTGTAGACTCCAACTCCTAACTAAACAATCATACACGTATATGACTTTGATTATCACAATAAATGATTGTAGACTCCAACTCCTAACTAAACAATCATACAAGTAACTTGTGAAGCCAGATGACCTCAGAATTGGTAGTACCATCTAGTATGCCTCTACTGACCTAAGTTCCACGAAAGTCTACTTCTTATTGAACCAAAACAATATTGATGATCCCAAGCTAAAGGAACACCCTAAGGTGTTCTTCTATTTGTTGCACTACTTGGTTGCAATTTAAATTTGAATAACCTTGCAACTTCACATCCCGTCTGCAAGATATCTTAGACCATATTCCACCATGCCTCTTAAATACTTAAGCACATGTTTTACTACTACCTAATGTTGTTTCCTTGGCTCCACCATAAATTGACTCAAAGTCTTCACTGCAAAACATATATCTAACCTAGAGTTGACCAAATACATCAAGGTACCTCCCAGCCTGTACATCTTGGTATCCACCAACTTTGAATATCACACTCTAATCTTCTTCAAATCGGTGGCCATAATTTATGTTATTCTTTGCGCAAACAAGATTAGAGTATGATAATAAGTTAGACTACACTCCAAGATTAATTACCTTACCCGTATTCATATAAACACTATTTTATATAAAACCTTAATTTATTATTTCAAAAGTGTATATTTCACCGTTAATATAATAATTAAATTTATTATTTCAAGAGTGTATATTTCACCATTATTATCATAATTAAATTCCATGTACATAAATAATTTAAGTTACCAAGTAAAAAGGTTGACCTTCGAAAACCCTTACCCTGGGAGTGGAGAGTGAGTTGTTCCCATATGTTGTTGATAAAATTCATAAGTTACCCCATCTGGAAACCTTTGAGTCAATTTCAGAAATGGAGAAATAAAGTTCACATTCGAAAACCCTTATCTTTGGAGTGGATAGTGAGTTGTTCCCGTATGTTGTTGATACAATTCATAAGTTACCCATTCTTGAAACCTTTTAGTCAATTTCAGAAATGGAGAAATAAAGTGCTTTGTTGAAATTCACAAGTTACCCAATTATGAACCCTTTGGTTCAACCACTTAGAGTGGATAGTGGAGGTAAAGTAAGTGCATTGGTGAAATTCACAATTATTTATGCATTTATTTGCCATGAATACTTAGGGTGGATAGTGGAGGTAAAGTAAGTGCATTGGTGAAATTCACAATTATTTATGCATTTATTTGCTATGAATGGGCAAGAGTTTTATGTAATTAATTTCTTTTTAATTTATGAAATATTTTAGTAAACTACATATGTTTGGCGAAATTCATAAGCTACTTAATCATGAAACTTTTGAGTCAATCATTAATGGCTGATTAGAAAATTGGAAATGTAGATGTATCAAACTTTTAAATTGATTGCCAATTATTGATAGCGAGTAAATTCTAAAAAGTTTGTGGTCAAGGAATTTAAAAGAATTTCTTGAATTTAAAAGAATTTTTCACGTGTCAATAAATTGTTGAAATTGAAAAAACAAGTGCATGAAACATCTAGGTCAGTGAATTGTTGGAATTGAAAAAATAAGTACATGAACATTTAGGTCAATTGCAAGTCAACTGTACAAGTCAACTAAGTCAACTATATTGTTGTTAGTCAGTACCTTTCAAAAAGCCGCCTATGATCCATGAAATTGGAAAAGTAAATGCACAAAACCTTTAACTCAATTACCAATAATGGATAGTTAGCAATTTCCAAAAAGGTTGTTGTCCCTTAATTTCCATGCATTTCCCACATGTCACTAGAAAATGCAAATTTTCCATGTGCCTATTGTTGAAATTGAAAAAATAAGCGCATGAAACATTTAATTCAACCACTCTTTTTTTTAAAGTCAGTACATTCAAAAAGCTTGTGGTTGTTGCAAGTTAGTTTGTTGATAGTCAATACATTCCAAAAAGATGATGGATGATGCAAATTTAAGTGCATGAAACATTTAATTCAACCACTCTTTTTTTTAAAGTCAGTACATTCGAAAAGCTTGTGGTTGTTGCAAGTTAGTTTGTTGATAGTCAATACATTCCAAAAAGATGATGGATGATGCAAATTTTCTAGGTGTCTATTGTTGAAATTGAAAAAATAAGTGCATGACACATTTAATTCAACCACTCTTTTTTTTATAGTCAGTACATTCGAAAAGCTTATGTTTGTTGTAAGTTAGTTTGTTGATAGTCAATACATTCCAGAAAGATGGCAGATGATCCCCTAAATTGGAAAAGTAAATGCATGAAACGTTTAACTCAACTACCAATCACAGATGATCCCCTAAATTGGAAAAGTAAATGCATGAAACCTTTAAATCAACTACCAATCCCTGATGATCCCCTAAATTGGAAAAGTAAATGCATGAAACCTTTAACTCAACTGCCAATCATTGATAGTCAGTAAATTCTATAAAGTTTGTTGTCCATGAATATTTAAGCATTTCCCACGTGTCACTAGAAAGTGCAAAATTCCAAAGTGTCTATGGTTGAAATTGAAAATGAAAAAATAAGGGAGTTGTCTATAATGCGACTTTTTGGAGATTCTGTTGACGGAATCTGGCGGAAGAAATTGAGGTTAAATCTTGATTTGTTGCAGTTAAAATGATTTTTTAACTGCATATTTGGGTTCAACGCCCTGAAAAACCCCTGGGACGCTTTGATTGTGCATAAACTAGCTATCAAACTTGCGATTCCAATAAATTGTTGTCGGATTTTGACCGGAAAAACCCACAGAAAAGGGTTCCAAAAAGTCGCATTATAGACAAGTGCAAAAATAAGTGCATGAAACATTTAAGTCAACCACCCATTGTTAAGAGATGACTGATGATTAGAAAATTTGGAAAAGTAAATGCATGAAACTTTTAACCCAACTACCAACCATTGATAGGATGCTTAGCGAAATTGGAAAAGTAAATACATGAAACCTTTAACCAAACTACCAATCATTGATAGTTAGTAAATTCTGAAACCTTTATCCCAACTACCAATCATTGATAGTTAGTAAATTCTATAAAGTTTTTCGTTGAAATATCCCAGCATTTCCCACGTGTCATTAGAAAGTGCAAAATTCCAAAGTGTCTGTGCTTGAAACATTTGATTCAACCACCAATTGTTGATAGTTAATATATTCCAAAAATCTTGTGGTCTATGAGGAAATTAATCAAATTTAAGAAGAGTATTCTCTCCATCACACTCCAAATGATTACAATTTGGATAAAATTCTTACCTAGAATTCCATTCTTCTTTGTGTATGGAAAATCTCTAAATATATGAATATTCCCATACATATAACTCATTAATAGAATGTATTATTGCAAAATGTATATTTCATTAAGTAAGCAAAACTTTCTTCTTATGAATATTTACTAATTCTAAAATTTGGATAAAATTTTTACCTAGAATTCCATTCTTCTTTTTGTATGGAAAATCTCTAAATATACCAATATTCCCATACATATAACTCATTAATAGAATGGATTATTGCAAAATGTATATTTAAGCAAGCAAAACTTCTTATGAATATTTACTAATTCTAAAATTTATGCGAACTTTGCTTAAAAAAACATTTTTTTATATACATGTAAATAAAAATAATTACCTAGATTTATGTTACCTTTGTTTACTAACTAAATTATTTATATTCATGTAAATAATTTTTTTTACCAAGAGTTATTGTTGGCTATAAATTTATGAAGATAATTACCAAGAGTTACTGTTGTTATTTTTCATATGTAATTAAGCATACCATTATTTACGCATTTGTTTGCCCATGAATAGGCAAGAGTCTTATGTAATTAATTTCTTTCCCAAAGTGTCAAGATGAGAAAATTAAACACTACAAACTTCCACTCTCTCCTTTTAATAACCAAAATTTTACCAAAGTTACCATACCTACAGTAATTATACTAACCCTTGGTATCTAAGTAGATATTTGGGTCATGTATTAATATATATTTACTCTAACTATGTACTTACACTCAGAGTTTTATTGAGAATTATGGAAAGTGATTCTTAATTCTCACACAAGATCAATGGTTTACACTATAGTACACCGAGATATTACCCATGTAATTATGGAAACAAAGGAGGTATTAAACCATCCTAGATCCATCTTAACTACAAATCTACTAAGCACAGAGAGGGATCAAATCTCTTTTCACTTTAAAAGAAGTTTGCCCCTCGAGTGATTTGATCCCTCTCAATGCTTGATAGATTCAGAGTTATGCTATATATATATAATTTGTCAAATTGGTTTGGTTGGTCAAGAAGATAGAAGCCAGGATATCATTATGGTTCAGTTGGTTTCTTTCTCGATGAGGAAAACTAGTATCATGAAATTGGTCATTGAGAGTGTATCGATCTTTTAGAATTCTATTGTGAAAGCCACAAAAGAAATCTTATAAAAAATAAGGAAAATAAGCTTCAAATTACTTTGGTTTGGATGTTGGGCCTTAGAAGGAACTGCGCTGGTGAAATGGGAGACTTTGGCCAAGTCAAAACATATGGGTGATTTGGGGTTAAAGCTTCATGAACCTTTTCAGCAAATCACTTGTGGCTAAGAGTCTTTGGCACCTGATAAATTCCAGATCCTTAAGTGGAATCATGATGAGAGATAAATATTTTGTTGGGAAGTCGGTCATAGATTGGATTAGAGACTCAACAAAAAATGCTTGAAACCCCTTGATTATTTGGAAAGCCCTTTCTTCAACTTTTCCATTGATTGGTAATTGGGTAGTATGGAGGGTGGGGAAATGAAGTACTATCATGATTGGATATGATCCTTGGGTCGAGGCTGGTGATGGTTACAAACTTTTTGAAAATCACATAAGATCATCGAACATGAAAGAAGTATTTTCCTTAGTTGATGCTTGTGTATTGTGATTTTCCAAGGGTAAGTTAAGGTTGGTGCTTTGTGGAATAGATCTAACTAAACAAGGCAAAGGAATTTGAATAGAAAACATATATCAATATTTTGGCTAATTCAATGACGAGTTTATCAAAGGAGGATGAAGACATTCTCCCTTGGTGAAAGAATACTAGTACATGTATTTTCTTTGTGAAGTTGGGATATTTAGCACACATGGAAGATGATTTTAATGGTTCCCCTCTTTGGTGGTGGCGAATTGTTTGGAAAGTCCATGACCCATTGAAAGGTAAAATAAAATTTTTGTTAGCTTCATACAATTGATTATTAGCTTCAGGCCTTCATATTTGAGTTGTAATTCTCAACACTTACTCTCGGTGATGAAGGAATTCTGCACGATTTTGAGTTTGTCTCTAAATGCCTCAAACTTCCCTTTTACCAAGGTCTTGGTCAGAATATCAATGATATGTTAATTTGTGGGAGATATGTTAGAGCTCCATTTCTCCCTTCTGAACCTTCTATAAATGCTCGAACCTATCATGACACATTGAATTCTCAGAGAGTTTGATATGACTTTGATTATCACAATAAATGATTGTAGACTCCAACTTCTAACTAAAAAATCCTACAAGTAACTTGTGAAGTGAGATGACCTCACAATTGGCAGTACTAACTACCATTTAGTATGCCTCTATTGACCTAAGTTCCATGAAAGTGTACTTCCTCTTGAACTAAAATATTATTGATGATCCCAAGATAAATCAACACCCTAAGGTGTTCTTTCGTTTGTTGCACTACCTAGCTACAATTTGAATTTAAATAATCTCGCAACTTCACTTCCCCATCTGTAAGATATCTTAAACAATATTCCACCATTCCCCTCAAATACTTAAGCACATGTTTTACTACTACCTAATGTTGTTTCCTTGGCTCCACCATAAATTGACTCAAGGTCTTCACTACGAAACACATATCTAACCTAGAGTTGAAAAAATACATCAAGGTACCTCTTAGTTCCCTGTACATCTTGGGATCCACTAATTTTGAATATGACACTCTCATCTTCTTCAAATTGGTGGTCATGGTTGTGGCCATAGGTTTACAATGCTCCATTCAAAATCTCTTTTTGATTTAAACTACATACTTACTTTTCCAAACTAAAATCTCTAATGGTCTTTGCTAACCTCCAAACCTATGAAGTAATGCATCTTGTCAACATACTTCATCTTGAGTACAACTACCATGATTGTTTTGCACCCTGCAATGAGCTTCTCTCCATCTATCAAAAACAAGTTATCTACATAGAACACCAAATAAAGTAGATTCATATCAACAAATATATAATATAAGTTAAAACATAGTTTGCTTTTGGCGAATCCATACTATGTAGATATCCATCAATCTTGGAATACCACATTTATATTTCCGCTTGTGTCCATACAAGGCTTTCATAAGCCTGTACACATGTGACTCCTTCCCATTTACCAAAGCTATGAAGTTACTCTTTGTACTTCTTCCTCAATGATCCCATTAATGAAAGTTGTCTTCACATCCATTTTTTGTGTTTTCCATCCCATAAACTAAACCAATGACATAATAGCATTAATAGAAGTGTACATGGTGATTGGACCAAATATTTGTCTATAGCCCACTCTCTCTCTCTTGGAGAACCCTCTTACTACAAAGCTCACTTTAAACTTCTCAATGATGCCATTTGTATGATGCTTAATCTTGTAAATCCACCTTGAACTCATAATTAACTTCCCCTCCAGTCTTGGCACTATATCCCAAATATCTTTATTCATGATAGAAGTGTACACTCCACTATGGCATCTCATCAGCCTTGCTAGTTTGTTCACTCTTTCGAACTTGAGGGCTTAGAATCTACAATGTTGCTCATCAATGCCACATAGTATGGAAACTTCTTCAAAAGTTTATTTTATTTGAAAGTGCTCCTACAGGAGTTTCAACATGCTCTTTAACATCTCTTAATGTCTAAATGAACCATCAAGGTCTCTTGAAGAAAATAGAAGGAGCTCTTATCTCACCCTCTTCACGTAAAAATTTTATGTCGTTGGAAATCATTGGTGATCCTCACATAACCTTTGAAGCTTGTTACTCATCCTCTATGATTGGAATAGGCTCATATGACCTCCTGGGTGCTAAAATCTTTCTCAAAATTTACATTCTATCTCATTATTGTGCTCCTACTTAGGAATGTAAACCTTGTAAGTCTTTGAAGTCTCATTGTAACCCAAAAATAAACCCCTCATGCTGAAGTAATCCAACTTGTTCCTCGTCTCTATCAATACATAGTTATAAATGGGAGAACAAAACATGTGGAAATGAATCACCTCTACCTTCACAACAGTGAATGCCTCCCTTGGTTTATTGTCCTCCAAGATCCTATGAGGACATCGAATCTCGATTAAGATAGTTGTGGAACATGCATCTGCTCAAAGAAACATTTGCAAGTCTTGGCTATGCATCATGGCCTTATCAACCCTTATTGCTTGATTCTTTTGCTATGCAACACCATTTTGTTGTGGGTTGTATGGAATTGTCAACTTCCTCTTGATTCATGTGTCCTTGCAAAAGGCCTCAAACTCCTTGGAGGAATACTCTCCCCTACTATCCGATCTCAAGGCTATGCTCTTCTTCCTTGTCTGGTTTTGAATTAGAGCTTTGAATTGCTAAAACCTATTAGATAGCTTATCCTTGGTCTTGAAGAAGTAAATCCAAGTTTTGCAAGAGAAATTATCAAGAAAGGAGACATAATGCATGCTTCATGTTATTAATGCTACTATGATCTATCAATAAACATCTTAATGTTCTAGGTCTTGTATCTCCTTACACCTATGCTCATTGCTTGCAAAAACAATTTTTCCATATTTTATTTTCCAAGCATGCATCTTCTACATACACCATGCCACTCAATACTAAACTTTGGAAGACTTGTGACGCTCTCTCATAATATGAAACACCATGTGATGTAGGTGCTCCATCCTATTATTCCACAATTTGCACCAGTTATCACTATTATGAACCAAAGCTTGAATAAGTTCACCATTCAAGCTATACATGTAACCTTCTCTAATCCATATTACTTGAGTTGAATTTGAATTTGGACTGGAATCTTATAACACTACCTAATCCCTTAGTGCTTGATTAAGAATATGGGATACCAAATTTTTATTTTTCTTATTCAACTCAAAACTATTTTATGAGATTTCCCTCACTTTCTACTCATTAAAAACTTTATGACAATATAAGATTTACTAAAATTTAAGTTTGGATCATTAAAATTGCAACCAAAAGTGTTCTCATATCAACACCAAAGCCACCTAACCATACCATATCATCCATTGGCCCAAAAATCCTTACATGTATTCATATGAACATTGTTTTAAATAAAACCTTAATTTATTATTTCAAAGGTATGTTTTCCCATTATTATAATAATTAAATTCGATGTGCATAAATAAAGCGTTGACGCTCAACAGAAGTAAAAAAGGTTGACATTCGAAAACGCTCATCCTTGGAGTGGATGCCTTGATGCTCAACAAAAGTAAAAAAGGTTGACATTCGAAAACCCTTATCCTTGGAGTGGATAGTGAGTTGTTCTCATATGTTGTTGATAAAATTCATAAGTTACCTAATCATGAAACCTTTGAGTTAACCACAAAAATGGAGAAATAAAGGGCATGGTTGAAATTCATAAGTTACCCAATTATGAACCCTTTGGTTTAACCACTTATCGTGGATAGTGGATGGTAAAGTAAGTACAGTAGTGAAATTTACAATTTTTCCAATTTATGTTTTTCTAGTAAATCACATATGTTTGGCGAAATTGGGAATGTAAGTGCATCACTTAAATTTATAAGTTATTTAATCATAAAACTTTTGAGTCAGCCATTAATGGCTTATTAGGAAATTGGAAATGTAAATGTATGAAACTTTTAAATTGACTACCAATTATTGATAATCAGAATTCCAAAAATTTACTAAATCATGAAACTTTTGACTCAACCACATTGAAAATGTAAATGTATGAAACCTTTAAATTGACAACCAATTATTGATAATCAGTAAATTCCAAAAATTTACCAAATCATGAAACCTTTGACTCAACCACAGAAATAGAGAAATAAAGTGCATTGTTGAAATTCATAAGTTAACCAATTATGAACCCTTTGGATCAATCACTTATAGTGGATAGTGGATGGTAAAGTAAGTGCATTGGTGAAATTCACAATTTTCCCAATTCATGAAATCTTTTAGTAAACCACATATGTTTGGCGAAATTGGGAATGTAAGTGCATCACTTAAATTTATAAGTTACTCAATCATGGAACTTTTGAGTCAACCATCAATGGTCCATCAGAAGATTGGAAATGTAAATGCATGAAATCTTTAAATTGACTGCCAATTATTGATAATAATAAATTCCAAAAGAATTGTGGTGGCTGAATTTAGAAGAATTTCTCATGTGTCAATAAAAAATGTAAATTTTTAAGACGTCGATGGTTGAAATTGAAAAAACAAGTGCGTGAAACATTTAGGTCAATTGTAGAACAAGTATATTGTTGTTACATTTAGGTCAATTGTAGGACAACTGCATCGTTTTTAGTCAATATATTTCAAACAAGTGCATGAAACATTTAGGTCAATTGTAGAACAAGTGCATTATTGTTACATTTAGGTCAATTGGAGGACAACTACATCCTTTTTAGTCAGTGTATTTCAAAAAGCTGCCTATGATCCATGAAAGTGGAAAAATAAATACATGAAACTTTTAACTCAACTACCAATAATTGATACTTAGTAATTTCGAAAAAGTTTGTGGTCAGTGAATTTCTACATATTTTCCATGTGTCACTAGAAAGCGAAAATTTCCAAGGTGTCTATCGTTAAAATTGAAAAAATAAGTGCATGAAACATTTAATTCAACCACTCGTTTTTTATATTTAGTACATTCGAAAAGCTTGTGGTTGTTGCAAGCCAATTGCATTGTTGATAATCAATACATTCTAAAAATATGACGGATGATGATCCACAAAATTGGAAAAGTAAATGCATGAAAATTTAAATCAACTACCAATCATTGATAGTTAGTAATTCCATAAAGTTTGTGGTCGATGAGTCTATGAATATCCAAGCATTTCCCACGTGTCACTAGAAAGTGCAAATTTCCAAAGTGTCTATGGTTGAAATTGAAAAAATAAATGCATGAAACATTTAATTCAACCACTCATGGTTGATAGTTAGTATATTCCAAAAATCTTGTGGTCTATGAGGGGATTAATCAAATTTAAGAAGAGTATTCTCTCCATTGAAGTCCAAATGATTACAATTTGGATAAAATTCTTACCTAGAATTCATTGTGTACCCAAAATCTCTAAATATATAAATATTCTCATACATATAACTCATTAATTGAATGGATTATTTCAAAATGTATATTTCATTAAATAAGCAAAACTTCTTATGAATATTTACAAGCCCTAAAATTTATGTGAACTTTGCTTAAAAAGAACATTTTTTTATATACATGTAAATAAAAATAATTACCTATATTTATGTGACCTTATTCACTAACAACATTGTTTATATTCATGTAAATATAAATAATTATAAAGAGTTATTGTTGGCTATAAATTTATGAACATAATTACCAAGAGTTAATTAAGTATACTTACCAAGAGTTATGTTGTTATTTTTCACATGTAATTAAGCATGCATATGAGGAGTTATTTCCTACCATTATTTATGCATTTTTTTGTGCTTGAATAGGCAAGAGCCTTATGTAATTAATTTCTCCACTTCAAACATCAAATTACTTCCCAAATTGTAAGAAAATTAAACACTACAAACTTTCACTCTCTCCTTTTAATAACCAAATGTTTACCAGATTTATCATACCTCCACTAATTATACTAACCCTTGGTATCTAAGTAGATATTTGGGTAATGTATTAATACATATTTACTCTAACTATGCACTTACACTTAGAGTTTTATTGAGAATTATGGGAAGTGATTATTAATCCTCATACAAGATCAATTGTTCACACTATAGAACACCCACATCTTACCCTTGTAATTATGGAAACAAAGGAGGCATTAAACCATCCTAGATACATATTAACTCCAAATCTACCAAGCACTGAGAGGGATCAAATCTCTTTTCACTTGAACCTCAAGTGATTTGATCCCTCTCAATGCTCAGTAGGTTCAGAGCTATGATAGATCTATGCTAGTTATACATATATATATATATATATATATATATATATATATATATATATATAATAATATATATATATATATAATATATATAATATATATATATATATATATATATATATATATATATATATATATAACAATGCATATAATTTATTAGATTGGTTTGGATTGTTAAGAAGGTAGAAGCCAAGATATAAATATGGGTCAGTTGGCTTCTTTCTTGAGGAGGAAAACTAGTATTCATGAAATTGGTCATTGAGAGTGTGTCAATCTTTTGGACTTCTCTTGTGAAAGTTGTGAATAAATCTTACAAAAAATAAGGAAAATACGCTTCAAATTTCTTTGGTTTGGATGCTGGGCCTTAGAAGGAACTACGCTGGTTAAATGGGAGACTTTGGCCAAGCCCAAACATATGGTTGATTTGGGGCTAAAGCCTCACAAAACTTTTCAGTAAATCACTTATGCCTAAGAATCTTTGATCCCTACTAAATTCCAAATCCTTATGTGGAAACATTATGAGAGATAAATATTTTTTTGGGAATGCGGTCATAGATTCGATTAGAGACTCAACAAATAATGCTAAAAAATCCTTGATTATTTGGAAATCCCTTTCTTCAGCTTTTCCATTGATTGGTAATTGGGTAGTATAGAGGGTGGGGAAAGGAAGGAGCATTAGGATTGACTAGGATCCTTGGGTCGGGGTTAGTGATGGTTACAAACTTTTTGAAAACCTCATAAAATCATTGAACATGAAATGAGTCTTTTCCTTGGTTGATGCTTCTGTATTGTGTTTTTCCAAGGATAAGTTAAGGGTGGTGCTCTATGGAATAGATCTAGCTAAACAAGACAAAGGAAATCAAATGGAAAACATATATCAATATTTTGGCTAATTCAACGATAAGGTTGTTAAAGGAGGATGGAGACGTCCTCCCTTGGTCAAAGAATATTAGTATAGGTATTTTCTCTGTGAAGTTGGGATATTTAGCACACATGGAAGATAATTTTAATGGATTCCCTCTTTGGTGCTAGCAAATTGTTTAGAAACTCCATGATCCATTGAAAGGAAAAATAACATTTTCGTTAGCTTCATACAATAGATTATTAACTTGGGATAATAGTATGAGATGAGGCTGCATAGGTTGCAGTCATTGCTTGTACTACAATCATGAAGAATCAGTCTATCTTATATTTGTTGAATATTCCTACTCTCAACAGGTCTATTTTCTAGCCAAATCCTCTTTCAAGCCATCCAAAGCCAAATGGAATAAACTTGAACTAGTGTAATGTTTTGGATTAGGCTTCAAATTCTTAGGTCACGAATTTATTGTCTTTCTAGTTGCATTTAACCATACCATCTAGTGGGTTTGCAATCTTGTGATCTTTCATGACAATAACATTCCTTGTTAAGTTGCAATAGGGGTTTGATTGATGCAATATATAAAACAAAATTTGTTTTTCACTCACAAAAAAAACCTTATAACTTTTTAGAGTTATTGTACTTATAGAAAATACATTACACCATCTCTTACATGTAGGATATTTATATATTTATTAATTGTTGGAATTTTGACATTTGTTGACTAGTCAAAGTCAAAGATGGCCAGTCAAACAAAAGATCACATAATGGTCAGATTGCTTGTGTAGGAAGACAAATTCCATATAGATAGATCGTTAGAAGAATGACAAATTATTCATCATCCATTGAAAGGTCAATGAACACGGGTACTTTACACAAATTCTTTTTTGAAAATAATGACATTTTTCTTGTAATTTGTGACAATACAGGACATACCGTCGGACTATGTTGTTGGAATTTAGTCCTATATGTAGTAGTGGCTAGAAATATATGAGGCTTCATTAAACCACCCAATGGAGATACAATGATGGTGTTGCTTGACTTGATATCTGCCACAATCTCCATTGATTTTTACTCCTTTGAATATATAATATTACTTATTTTGTGACTAGGCATAGAGCATACCAATGTTCATTAATGTAACATATCATTTACTCTCACACCTAGTGCCCTCTAAGCTTATCTAAGGGTATATATGCACAAATACCAAGGTTATTTTATGGGTCTAGGGTATCCAAATTTCCTCTTCATTTAACCATCTCAAACCTCCTTTCTAAGGTCATTATCATGTTATGCTCATTAAGAGCTTTCCAATAATATAAATTTCATCAAATTATGAGCTCAGGGCACACAGTTATGACCCTCATAAGATTTTATATTTGTTCCATGTAAAAATTTGTATCTTCCATGTTTCATCACCATAAGGCACCACATCTATGAGTTGAACATCTTGAATTGTTAGGTTATACCCATATCCAAGATTTTTATTTACCCATTCTAGTGTAGTTTTCCAATCTTGTAGATTCTAGATCAAGGCACTCTTTCTTAATAAATAGGTCAGTCAAATACGTCAACAAAATAAATCAATTGTTTTATTTGTTAATTGCAATCCAAATCCATTAGCTGATAGCAAGAAGAGTTTCTATTTTGAATCGATACTCGAAGCACTTACATTGGTCCTAGAAGTTTCGTTCTCTATATGATCAAAATATTCTGTGGAAGGGGTGAATGAATGGAAGAGTTTCCAGTAGATCCATTCAATATTTCTCTTCTTAGAGGATAAATTCCCACATTCAAATTCTATATTAGATGCACGAACCCATTCTATTCATCTGGGATTTTGGTTTCGAACCTTTTCGTCGCTGGATCCGAGTGCTCCTCCTTGCACCATTCCGATTGTTCTTTTTGAATATGAATGTCCAGATAATTTACAAAGATCATTTATTGTCGTTCCAAGATTAAATACGAGATTCTTCCTGTTCCGTGGATTATATGTCTGAATGCGATCATTTTATTTTTCCCGTCTAAATGATCTCTCATCAGATCATTTGTCTCATGGATTTCCCTCAGTTGAACTCTTTTCATGTAAAGATTAAACATATTATCATATTTTCTCGTCGAAATTCACTGAAAGTATCTGGTTGTTGAAGGATCTAAAATTCACTATGTTAATATGGCGAAAGACCTATTTAGCTATAAAGGTCTCATCTCCTAGTAAATGTAGATATTATGGATCTAGATGTTTCCAAAAATTATTCTAGATTTCTAGATTCACACCATAGTAAATGGGTTGATTCTCCAGATATGGAAAACCAAAAAGTCCCATTTAAACAAAAATCCAAATTTCTAGATTATGGATCTAAACATCCACTATCCATATCACATCCACAGTGATTGCCACCTGGTCTCCACTCCATCATCATCACACCTCTTAACCATGTTGTTGCATCTTTGTAGACAATTTTAGGTTGGGGAACTGTGCCAAAGAATCTAAGGTTTTAATTGAATTAAATTACCATTGTACTAAACCTTTAACACTTATAAAATCCAAATATTTCTGAGAATATCAAAGGGATGATTTTCATTCATAACAGGAATAAATCTTTAAGTTGAGTTTGAAAGTAGAATTAAAGAAGATATGTGATAATCAAACATCCATATTGAATATTTCACCAATCAAATACAATTGATGCGTGCAGAAAAATTCTACAACTAAATAGAATATGTAGAAGAGATGACAAAAGGCAACAATTAAAATATATGGAGGAATTAACGAAAACAAACTATTTAGTTAATTAATCTCTTTAATGATTATCACTTTGCAGTGGGCTATCAGGGAGATTGATACTCAATCTAGCCTTACCCTAACTCCTATGTTACCTTGAACATATGCATAATTAAATTATGGAAAACATAAATGAATAACAGGAAAAACTCATATGGACACAAAAGATGTTAAGAATGAAGCCAAAATCCTTTGATTACCTTCAGAAATATTTTAGAGTATTACAATGGTGTCACTAGATCATCTCAAGGGTTCAACCCTTCCTTCGAAATAAAAAATGCTTATAGAGTGTAATTCAAAAATATCTAGATCTAAAATAAAATTTATTACAAAATGAAATATTATCCAAAGCTAATTTAGATATTACAAAAATAGAACAAAAAAATAGTTATTCTAAACTGATTTGAATAATTAGCACAAAATTCGAGGCTATTGTTTGATGACTGCTACTAGAAACTAAATTTTCTATTTTATGCTCCTTCTTTCTTGCTTTTTTCTCCTTTCTCTACAACCCATTAATGAATCTATGCATTCTGTTTTACTCGATGAGTTCAAATAATTTATCCCAAATTTTATCATCTAGGATAGAAAATTTTGTTACTTTCCTATATGTCTCATCGACTTCTGTGTATTTCTCAAAGGTTTTCCTAGTAATAAATAAGTGTTGAATTTCATGTTGAATAAACTATCAAATTCAAGGCCTTCAAGGAATGCTTTACCACTGATCATTCCTTTGACTTTTGCAAACTTGGTTCTATCTGTTGCTATCACATGCAATTTGTGTTGGTAATTTTCTAGTGGAATCAATTGGCCACTAGAATCGCGTAGAGCTGGAAGTCCTTTCTGGCGCAAAACATTGAACTTTTTATGAAACTTTTTATCTCGCACTTCCAATTTTTTACATTTGTTTTCTACTTGTAACATTAAGTTCCTTTTTTGTAAAAACCTTTCTTACTTCTAGGACTGTATTAGTCATGTCTTCAATTCCAAACTCCTCTAGTTCTTCTTTTGTTTTAGAATTCAACACTTTGATTATTCTAGCAACTTCCCTTGGCTTGTGATCTAAATCTTCTTTAATCTGTGTAATGGCTGCCTTTGACTTCTATACTAACCCCTCCTATTCAAAAATGATTTCAATGGATGTCCAAAGTTCAATTATGGTTGAATTTATATTAATATATATATTTTCTTTGGCTTCAGATAAGGTTTGTGCAATCAATGATTCATTTTCATATTTCTCTAGTTTCTTAATTAGCTTGAAGTTTTTCTGTACTTCGGCCAGATATGCATTATCAACTTTTATCTTATCGTCTTGAGACTTCTCCAACTGAACTCTAATTTTTTCAGTCTCCATATCCTTTAATGATAAGTCTCCCATAGATTTAGATAATTGTTCTGTTGGATTTTGACTGGTAGACTCTATTTCTGTTGTGGACACTCTTGGTGTAGATGTTACTACTTCAAGGTTGATTTGGATCTCTCTTTCCTTAATCAATTTTTCCATCTCTACCCCCATTTTTTGAATTTGTATATTTTTCTCTACGATCATTTGGAGCATGTTTTCTTTTTCCTTCTACAATTGACTTACTTCTTGTGCTTGAGTATGTTTAGTAGTTGGTAATTTCAACCGCTTCCTTAGTGCTTGTATATCTTCATTTCTGCTTTTAATTATTTCTTCAGCTGCCTTTACATCTTTAGGATTCAATCCTAATTTTAAAACTAGATCCTCCAAGCCTTTAATTTTTGTATCCTTTGCTAGAGAAGACATATTTTCAAGCTCCAATTGAGAATGAATATTATTCAGAGATGCTTGTAGTTTAGAATCTACCATGGATGAATTTGTTAAAGGTGTATATATCATTTCTCTTGCTTTCTTGTGAAGATAAATTTGATCATTAGGATGTATATGTTTGGTGTCAAATGAGAACACAAAGGTTTTTTAATCTTCAACACTCTTGGGCAAAGGGACCTTTGGTTCCAAAAATGCTAATTGGAAATATCTTCTTTCACTGCCTAAGGAAGAAAGTAACCTAGTTCGAGTTGTGGAAGACTGTTATCAGAAATCTAGATATGTAGAAGTTTTCAATGCTTCATTTTTCTTCTTCATCCCTAAGAACCTTGTAAAAATAATTTGTTGCCTTGAAGAAGGAGAATCTATTGTTTCTTCTTCAATCCGCTGTGATGAAAATGAAGATTCTCCTAAAAGTATAATTGTATTAGGTTCATCAAAAGTTTGAGCTTCTGAGGATTCTTCTTCAACATTTATGGTTTTCCTCCTCTTAAACGACTTAAATGATGTCTTCTCTAACTCTGATCCTATTGGAGATAGATAGTCTCTTGGTCTCTTCAATTCGTTTTCTGTCATACTTGGTGTTATGGGAATAAGTACCCTAGGGCTTTGGGTTGGAACCCCAACATAGCAAGAGCAAACTACAGTAAGAAACATTCATACAACTCAAGAAAAATGATTAAATAAACAAACTATGTAAGAGCGACCATACTCGGGTGTCCTTCGTTCGGGTAGATCCCATAGGGTTCAGACCCTCTGTAACTCCCGATGTTCTCCAAACCTGAAAATTATTCAATTTATTTATATATATTTATTTCTTTATTTTTTATTTTTTTTTTAATATTATATTATATATATTTTATATATATTATATATTATGATTTTATATATTTTATATATATATTATATATATTATATTATTATTATATATATATATATTATATATTATATATATATATAAAGCATTTTAATGAAACTAAATTTATATCATATAAGAAAATGATTAGTTATAAATCAAAATAACATTCATATATGAATTACAATAGTATCTGATGCATAAACACAGTTAATCTCAGAAACAAGACATTGCTTCTTTTTATTGTAGAAAGCTAGAACCAACACGGAGAGAATTCACCTGAGTCTTCTTCTTCCGGCTCCAAGCGGAACTGTCCTCCATCCGTTCAGTTCCAATCTTCAACAACCTCCTTCCATAACCAATACCATGATATCTCAAGCAAGAGGGAGAATATCAACAATCAAGGAAACAAGAGTTTCCTGAAACTTGGGGAAGTGCATGAAACACAGGGATACTTCAAACTCAGTCAGGGATAATCTCAATATAATAACTCTATCTCTTCTCCTCCTTAAGACCTTCCCATAGAAGTCTATTTATACTCCTCCCAATTAGTTTTTTAGTTGGGAAACAGTTGGGCCATAGGCAATAGGAGGTAATCAACAGGTAAAAACCGTGAACTCCACCCATAATTAAGGAAACTTAATTTTTTAAAGTGTTTTAACACATATACGCAGGTTGGGTATTGACTAACACGCGTGTACACACTTTTATCTCAGGTCAAAGTAGCGTATAGGGAATAAAACATTGTTTTTAAAATATTTGGACCAAGTCTGGAAGGAGGGGTTGCCCTATGCCATAAACAAAGCATCACAAATACCAAGGTTGGTAAATGGTGCTATAATAGATGCCCCCTAATATATGAGGTCAGAAGGGGTACATGATGGCCGAAATATATTAAGTATATGGAAAGAACTCTGTCGAGACTGAGAAGGACTTCACCAGAATTTAGCCTTCCAAGCCATCAAAAAGAGATTAGAAAGAAACTACTATCTGAGGTGGGCATACCCATGCTCAGAGAAAGTAAAGCATGTCCGCATATCAAGTACAAGTGGATCCACTATGTATACAAGTATAAAGAACTGAAAGTACATAATGGATCATCTGATCGTGATTGGAAAAATACATGTCTGAATATCACATATAAGAAGATGATAAATGAAGCTGAAAGATGAAGCTGATCACTGATGCGAAAAACTGATCCCAATAGTACCAAATGAACATGATAGAATAAAATGATACTACATCGCAACTTGGATGCCAACATATAAGATGTTGCTGTGAAGAATTGCAACATATATGGTGGATGGTGTCAACTAGCAGTAATAGTGGCAACTGACAAGTGAACGAAAACATGCTGATGCAATTCGAGGTCTTCATCGACCGCCGTGGTACATTTCTACACAATGGGAATAAATGATCTGAGGTTGACCATGTGAGAAATCATTTGATTACTGGTCATTGATGTATACCGTTAACAAACACGAGACTACTCACCGATAATGATAATGAGAGTCAAGGTACCTAGTACAATCTAACAAGTGTGAATTAATGAGCTAAAGTCGAACACCTGGAAGAATCTATCAATTAGGGGACAATGATGGTTTCCCACTATCGATGGTGAAGGAATCTGCCACTGATGACTGCAAACCCCAAAGTACTACCAAATGGACTCTAGACCTTTGTCCCAGAGCAATGAGCTGTAGTCGATAGGAAAAGATCCACTAGAAGGAAGGCATTAAGGCATCCTTCATCAATCTAGCACAAGTGTAACTTGTAGGCCAATAATGTGGAAGGAATTGGACGAAAAAGATGTAGTAACCCAACCGAAGCATGTTTCTGGCGTACACAATATGTAGCTAGCGCATGATAGAAACCATCTAAACCAACCAATAATGAAAGCTGACACAGAGGTGAGGAATCCAACAATAGGGTCAAATGGAAACCAAGGCACTGCACGAATCCCAATTTGTGATAATGAATGTTGATGTCGAACACAAGGGAAACTACTCAGTCAAAGACCCATGATACTGATCAATGCTGAGCACAAGGTGACCTATCAATAATGAAAATAGGGCCAGGGTGCGGCTCTAGGCCTACCCTCAAAGCAATATTTTGTCGTCGATAAGGACAAGACCTGCCAGCAAGAAGTCAATGGAGACCTTCTCAAACCAGCATGAGCAAAGGACCAAAATAACTGATGTGATGACAAACATGACACTAACAATGAGGGATGGCCGAATGAAAAAATAGGTCAAGAGACACCGCAGAAAGGCCGACTTAGAATTACTTCCCTTGAACAAAATCATGACCCAATTATGAATATATGACAACATATGATAACTCCGTATAAGTTCGTCATGCAGGAGGGATGAGCGAACTCTCCATATGATTGGAAGAGGTAACCAATCGGAGGAGAACTGACTCAATAATAAGGTTAAGGCATACCTATGTCAAACTAAATCCCGCCCAAAATGGAGGAGAGACTTTCTTTTGAGTGCTTTGTTCAAGGGTGGCACGACTGACTCTAGCTGCCAACAATATATGGAAATGTTGTTCCGTTCCCGCTCCTTTTTGGAATATATTTTTTTTTTCTTTTTCTTTAAGCTAGAAAAATCATAAAAGAATGATATAATACAGTGGAAAGAATGAGTGTCAGAGAAACATATGATCTAGTTCCTGGGATGGGAACAATCCTATTCTCAATGCAGGGAGGCGAAACTGGTCAAAGGCACTCAAAGGGATGTTCCTTCCACGGGTCAAAGGATGTGTCAAGTTGCATAAACTAAGTGATTGCATGGTTGATTTTGTAGAAGACATGGTCAAATAAGTGGCTTAAACACGAGTCCAAGTGAAGTCGGATCAAGGCCAAAAGGTGCAAATAGTCAAAATACAATGCAACAGTATAATTCAACACAAAGGAGCCTATAGGGTATAAGGCTAGAAATAAGTGTAGAAGAAAGAAGAATGTGTCTTCAATGCACAAGTCATGGTGGGACTAAAGAGGACTCCCGAGTCTACTCAGTGTAACAACATGGGCAACCAATGTCAGTGAGGTTGTAACTAAGATGCCCATGTAAATGATGGCTCTACCATCACATCATGATTTAAAAATCAACAAGTGAACATGGTTTTCTAACCAAGACACGATGGGGTCGACCCTATGGCTAATGTATCGCTGAACGGAGGCTAGTATGCAAGATGCAATGGAAAAAATGGTTTTTCCTAACCTATATGCCAGTGAGTGAATGATACCTGCCATGACGGGTCAACGGTCATGGGACCAAAATAACATCTTGAAGAAGTCTCCAAAATATCTTGAAAAATAACCCATTCTCGACAATCCAAGCCCACAAGTCAAATATTCATAAGACGAAAAATCAAGTTTTGAAAAAATATTTTGCAATTTCAAAGCTATATAATGACTTTTGGACGCACAATTTTTTTATTTCTGTTTGGATCAAAGAGTTGTGGATAAAAAAGGAGCAAACTTGCCTCTGAACAATTGCACCGTTCAAATCGCAGCAAAGTTATCAAGTAACCCTCAAATCATGCTTGCAATGTTTTGTGATAGTTTTTAGAAGTTTTCATTAAGTTTTGACCATGGGAATTCATGCCAAAAAATCCAACTCTGCATACACACGGGTTGGATATGATCAACCTGCATATATGACGGCCCTAAACGTGACTGTGTGTAAAGGGAACCTGCGTGTACGTGAGTTGAAGTTTAAACACAAAATCTAACGATTGAAACTCAATTTTTTTTCAGGATGACCATCACATGGAGAGAGAGAGAGAGCATACCACAATTGACAATGAGGTAATGAATGACCAAAATGCACTAGATGCATTGAGAGGGAGTGGCTTATTGAAATTCTTCAAAATGCCGAACATGAAAGCCAACACATGCTTGCTTGAATTGTTGATCCACTACTGGAGTGTAGAGGATGACACCTTCATGATAGATCAGATGCCTCTACAGATTGAGGTTGAATACATCTACTTTATTACAGGTCTCTCCCGAAGAGGGGAGGTCATGCATTTGACTGGCAGGACAAGAAGTTGTCTTTCAGTAGAAGACTATGTACATATATACTGTCCTAGACACCTGGAAAAGATTGGAAGTCAGATTCCAATCAAACACGTGGATAGTTTATCTTTGAGGATTCTGCTGTTTACCATTGTGAGGGTAAATGGATCAGCTTCACTGCATCAGGCTTCATGAGTGTCCATGAGCTTGGTAGTGGAATGCCTTACCATGGTTTTCGACTGGTGCATGCCTCTTCTGACCAACATGAAGAGCCAGCTGACCTCTATTCAGAAGGGTCAGACAAAGAACTTTGGATATAGGACTATCTTATGATCCTTCTTCTTCAAGAAGGTACCTGGGCTACGTCCCAAAGTATCTGTCTCCATTAGCAGCCCTCGAGATCCTCAAATGGGTAGATTGTTATGAAACCAGCTCACAAAAAGATAGAAAAGATAGATCAACGCCTTAGAATTCAACCTCTTCGAAGGGGTAACCTCCTTTACATTACACAAATGAACAATTCTTGGATGATACAAATGAAAATACCTCCTTTCTATATATAGGAATCTAAGGGGTCATAATATAATCAGAGCCGACATAACAATAATAATGTAAGGGAACAATAATAACAATAGTGAGCTTCTATGGGGCACAATAGTAACAATATGGGGACTATATGGGTACAAAAATATAATAAGGGGGTTGTACTAATAACAATAATGGGTTACACTAGTAGTATGAGGGCCTAACATAGATGGGCTGACTTGATGAAACGCCTTGGAGGCGGGGATGTGCCTAGGATGACTTTTGATGATGAGTTTTTTGCCTAGTGGGACTAATAGATCATCACAGTTGATGACTACCCATATGCTGGTATGGATTTCCAAGGAGATCCAGACCTGGTGTTGCCACCAAACGTAGCATGGGGAGACATAGGTAATAATTTTTAAGTTTTTGTAAATTTTTAAGATTTTTTATTTTCTAAATATGAAATGAATTTAGAAATATTTTTGATGGGACAAAATGTTGACAAAATGACCATGTTCTAGTTGTGAGTCCAGTGGTACCAGATGGATTTCTGAGGCACATGCATTGCGGAAGAGGTGCCGAAGAGACAACAACTGAGATAGAGAGAGTCCTATATGCAGTTCAGAGAAACTTGGTGAGACTGACTCACCAGGTACTGATGATAGCCATAGAGGATCTACCTGAAGAGATGCAGTGCTGCGAGGTAGGGGTACCAGGAGACTGGGTCCACATACTTAGGCATTTAGCCAATGTAGTAATTAAATTTTTAGCCACTCATCCTGAGTCGGGTCAATAGACAAACTAGACATGATTATGGGAATTTCGTCCCAGTTTTGTATATTATTTTTTGAACACTTTATCTATACACAAGCAATTTTATGATATATATATAGATCCAAATTTTTGATGTTTGTTAATTTTATGAATGATTAATATGCCAATCTAATGCTTGATTAGCAATAAAGTCTGCTAATGAATTCTTAGATCGTGGAATGTGAACATATGTAATATAAACAAATGATCGTTGCAACACTATCACTCTTAAAAATTGGCGATATAAATAAGGATCATGAACTCGATAAATGTAATTTAATTGTGACATTACCAGCTGTGAGTCAAGATAAACTACCAACGAATCAATCCCATAAGAAATTGCTTCAGATAGTAAATTAATAATGGCAGTATATTTGGCGACATTATTTGAAGCAGGACTAATACATACTCCCCTCGACACCATCAACTGGTCAGATGGATAATAAGTCACCCAAGCTTCGGAAGCAATATTCCGAGTGTGCCGACTAGCACCATCAATGAATCCGAAATATATCAGATCATCCATCAACACCTGCCAAAGCAGCTCAAAAAATGTCGATATCACAAAATGCCTGACAAATATGTACAAAAATACAATATATACAAACAAGCAATTGCTCGGCCGGAACCTAAGCAAAATACTTCTCAAGGTAGAGCCATTTTGGGGCTCCACCAACTTGTTCCCTTCAAATCAACTAATTCATAAGCTCCTTTTCCCAAAACTCATTTTATTATAAAGGGACCATACCACATAGACTTGAATTTTCCTGCCCCCAAGATGTCTTTCTCTTGGTCATAGACTAAGACAAGGTCGCCTTCATAAAAGATCCGAGGACAGACAACTTTATCATACTAAGTTTTAACCCTTTTCTTATGGGCCTTGTTTATTATGGCAACATCTCGATGTTGCTCATCGAGATGTTCCAAATGAACGAGGCGTTCTTCGAGACTAGACATCTTTGGAAGAAGTTCTACAACTAGTTTAAGGGACGAAATTTCACATTCAATAGGAAAAATAGATTCCAGCTTGTAAACTAATTGAAAAGGAGTAAAACCAGTGGCAGCTTCACCAAGGTTCGGTATGCTCAGAGTGCCGGGTACAACATGATGTGCCAATTGGAGCGATTTTTGTCAATTTTACTTTGCAGGATAGTCTTGAGGGACTTATTCATAGCTTCGACTTGCCCATTGTCTTGAGGATAATACGAAGACGAATGCTCCTTCTAGAAGTCCTAATTGAGAGCCAATTCGGTCACCAGTTGATTCTGGAAGTGATTTCCATGGTCAGTGACAATCTCTCTCGAGATACCAAAACGTGAAATAACTTAATTGAAGAGAAAGAAGGCTACTGTTTCACTATCACTTTTGTAAGTAGGCGTGGCCTCAACCCACTTAGTAAAGTAGTTTATGGCCACAATGATGTACTTGTGATTCACCGCCGAAGGCAGATTACAAGTAATAAAGTCAATGCCCCACTTCGTAAATGGACCGACAGTGATAACAGGAAAAAGTGGAGCTAGATGCGTGCGCATTTTCCGAGTATAGATTTTGTTATAGACATTTTTGGGCACTTCAACCCTAATCATAAATTTCCACAAACTGAGGGCTCCTAAGTCCCTAAAAGTGTTGCTTCACTGCCTAAAGGAACAAGGTCAACTGATTACATCATCTCCCAGAAGTTCTCCACTGAAAGCTGCTCATAAATGGTCAAAACTGGACCATACTGAAAGCTCAGTGAAGAGGGTGCGATGCATATCACATTCCCAGTGTACAAGGTGTGATGCATACTGAATTTCTCCTCTGTAGGGTGCGATGGTCGGGAATGGACAAATGGCAGGGAAAAAATGCAAGATGGAAGATCATGGAATCTTCCAGAAGCTTCCCCTCTGACACTTGCATCTCTGTTTTCGACCAGGGATGAGTAAGAGATCATCATTCTCCAAGTGGAAGTAGGAACTATCAGAGAGAGGACACTAATCAAGATCCTAGAAGATGACTCACCTCTTTGTAATCATCTATATATGGATCTCTCATCACAGAGATCCAGAGGCTGGAATTTTGTATCTTATAGAGAAGTGCTGTTGGTTTTCTAGTGTAGATTCATAGTGTTGGGTGATCTAAGCTTTGCTTGAGGTGAAGAAGGGCTTCCTAGCTGGAGGATGATGCTGGGTCAGAACGTATGGTTGTAATCCTCTTGCTACTTTTCATCTTAATAAATCTATTCTAGTTTTCTTCCATATTCTTGTACTTGTTTATATATGCATTTATATGGTTAACACACATCTATTCCTGTGTTATTTATGAATATAGATCTTTGTTTCTCCGATAGTAGTATGTTGCTGTGATTCCACAGGTTCTCTTTGAAGCTGGGTAGATGAAGAAGAAGCGGCAAAGCTCTATCAAGAAGGAGAGGAAATCAAGCGCAAGACTAAGGTTGGTCTTCTTGGTTCTCCTCTTGTCTATTTTCATAAAATAAAATGAAAGTAGAATTTACTTGTTTGTTTCTAAGATAGCCACCCATATTAGTGGGAATAGCAGCATCCGAGTGGACACTATTCCCGGTAACAAAATGGCGACTCCGCGGGGAGTGACTAGATTGTTTGTTAGCCTATCTATCCTTGTTTCTTTTATAAACTTACAAACAGAGCCTGAAGTCAAGCCAACTAGCCTTCGAACTGCATTTGTTATACAAATGCAAAGTAGATCAATGTTGCTTCAGTATATCTCTGGGTTTTGTTTATGAATTAAATAATAGATCTACAAGCAATCTAATTGCCCTAAGTGGTGGCTCTAGTAACCTATTTAGATCACCCCTGTGTTTTACATACATTGAACATTACTTACTCGGCCTAAATCCCTGAACTGAATTGCAAACTATGAGTGAAAACCTGTTTAAAGTCTCGCATTGGTACCATCGCACCCTGCCTTCAAGGCAGACTGTATGCATCGCACTTCCCGAGTGCAGTGGGTGCACTGCATACTGGTTTCACTGTGTAACAGGTGCGATGGTCAGGGAGGGTTAACTTTACCCTTAGACTGTGATATTTTCTCACTGTTTTCAGTCCTATTCAGGAGTTTTGCTGTCTATAATTAGTGTATTTCTGTGAAAACCCCCTTCTCTTGCATTATTCCGCATCCTTAGTGCAAAGAACTGTAAGTGTTTTTTATGTATTGTGCGTCATTTTCAGTTCTCTTTTGCAAAAAGTAGCATAGTTGAATTGTCGTTTTTGGATCTGAAAGTGTCGTAGCTATCATTTTCAGTTTTAGAAAACAATCCCATTGTTCTTGATAGTCGATTATACATTTACTTTTACATATGATTTGAATTAATAGTTTCTAAAGTGTCAAAAAGCAATTTTCATTTCAAAATCACAAAGTGTCTCTCCTACCTTCACTTCATTTTGAAAAAGAATTTTGTTGAGCACTGTCGCTTTAAAAGTAATTCAAATTTGTGCATAGCTTCCTTATCATCATTCATACATTAAGAAGGCTGAAAACAAATACATGCATGTGCATTTGCATTTCGATAGCTTGGTTTGATTTAGGACTGTGCATTTAGCGTGTGCTCCGTGCTCTGTGAAGAAAAGATTCTTGACTTTCTTTCCTTAGTAGCTAGGATTTTCATTGCTGAAAGAAGATTAAACGTTTGTTTATCATCTTAGACTGCATTTTAGGAATTATATACACATCATGCGGTGAACCTGAAAGGCAAATT
>APFE030858607.1:36657-66392 GCA_000404065.3 Pinus taeda
CCTTTGTACCCCATATTATCCCCCCAGGTATACTACACAAACACAAATGGATCTTAGTAGCCACTAATTATTTCACCAAGTGGATTGAGGCTATACCCACTAAGAATGCCAATCACCAAGTTGTCATAAAGTTCTTGAATGAGAATATTTTCACTAGATTTGGTTACCCAACCAAACTAGTCATGGGTAATGCAGCAGCTTTCAAGGAAAAAGAATTGGTGGACATGACTAAATCCATGGGCATTCAAGTGGTGCATTCTACCTCATATTATCCTCAAGGCAATGGCCTGGCAGAATCGTCTAACAAGATTCTGGTAAGGATAATCAAAAAACTGTTAGAGGACAACAAAAAGAGTTGGGATTCCAAGTTGAAGTTTTCACTATGGGCTGACAGAGTTACCATCAAAAATTCCATTGGGAATTCTCCATTTAAACTGATTTATGGCGTTGATGTTGTTTTCCCTATCTAGCTAATTCTCCATGTGGCTAAATTCTTGCAAGAAGAACAAGATGAAGAGAATCACATGGTAAGAAGAATGAATAACCTAGTTGAACTACAACAGATCAGAGAGCAGCTGGATGAGAAGTCAAAGGCTTATCAAAAGACAATCAAAGAAACCTTTGACAAGAAGGAAAAAGTGGACAATTTCCAAGTTCATGATTGGGTGCTTAAATGGGATGCATTTAAGGAAAAGAGAGGTAATCATGGCAAGTTTGACTCCTTATGGACAGGTCTATTTGTCATCACTCAAATTCAACAGAACAATACATTCATTCTGAACAGCCTGGAAGGAGGAGATACTTTTGGTAGCCCAGTAAATGGGTGGTTCTTGAAACTTTATTTCGTTTAAGGCTTTAAAGCCTTGTTATTGTAAATATGTTTTTTCTAGTTTTTTTTTTTCAAAATAGACTCCATGCCTAATGGAACACTAGGAGGCAGATTTGATTTTGTTTTTTCAGGAAAGACATTAATCTGTGATCCTTGAAACCTCACAGGGAGGATTTCATCCCCAAAAGGTGCCAGTGTTAGCCTCGCTAGAGAAAGCCCCAAAATTGGATCCATATATGCTCTTAAAGTCTCCAAATTTGCTTAAAATCATGCCAATGGATCCAAAAATGCTCTTGAAATCTTCACGATTTGCTCAAGATCATCCAAAGGTCAAAATCAACGTAGGAGGAGAGCCGTTGGAAGGGCGGAAATACACTATCAGGAGGCAAAAAATTCTTGAAAACCATGAAAAAACCAAAATCGTAGGCTTAAACATAGAAAGAACAACAACCGTTAAATCTAGCCGATCAATAGCCCAAATCTAAGAGGAAAATCACAATCGGCATTGCAAAGAGGACGACTTAAAGAAGGGGCACAAGAAACCACTGATCAACGATCTCTGATGATCAGATCGGCAAGTCACATCGGTAAAGGTATCGAAAATTTAAGAGAGGGCCCTCGGCATGAGCAACAAGTGATTGCGGTCAGATCGCATTGCTATATCACAGCAAAGTAGCGACAAGGGGCGGGGCCTATGCACAGGTATATGGGCGATGCGATAACCAGACCTGATGGTTATATACAGGATATTTGATAAAATTTCAGGTCTGCTGGTGGGCCGGTTTTAATGCATTTTCAATGTATTTCGTCATATAACGAAATACAAAGGGGAACTTGGCAGCGCCGATAGCAATGAAGCCTGGACCCTTTCAAGTCCGAGAAGTAAAATATATATTATTTGAGATCCACACAAAGTCCTATTTTAATGCATTTTTACGTGTTTTTGTTATATAATGAAATACAAAGGGAACATAGGGCAGCACCGATAGCGATGAGTCCTGAATCCTTTCAGGTTCAGTAACGAAATCTATATTATTTCAGGTCCACCTAAGGCCAATTTTCATGTGTTTTCAGTGTTTTTATGAATTTCAGGATGCGGGGAAAATATTAAGGGACCAAGCCACCCGCGATAGCTGACAACGACCCAAACGGAAAACCTGATAGGAGGATAAGCCACATTTAAGGACTTTTGAGGTCTGAAAGGAACAACTTGGCAGGATTTTTACAGTGTTGTTGTGTTTTTCTGTGTTTAACAGAAAAACAGTCACTCTAAGCCTTTAAAGGGAAAACAAAGGCCCAAGGACCCTTTCCACCTCACAGCGTAGTCCAAGAGACAGTTTGTCGGGAAAACAGAGGCCAGAAAGTGATCATGCAGCCACAACACACACAACTTGTCTTGTCTAAATAAACAGAATGGTCATGGAGCAGACATCACAACTTTCCCAAAACAATAGAAGCATCAACAGCCCAGCGCAGCTCATCAAAACCAACATCATGGAGCATCTCTGGCATGAGAGAGCTCCCAAACAACGCATCAAACTACCTGAAGGTGGTTATTCCTCTGTCAGAAGGAGAAAACACCCGAACCATGCTTGCCTAGTCAAGGCATCAGTCAGTTAACAAGACATATTAAGACTCCGAGCCTTTGAGAGCTTAGGAGCATTGTAAAAGGCCTATAAAGGGCTGAAAACAAAATGTAATAGGGGTTCAACTTCTGGAGATTGTTGCTACTCTGTTCCTTTAAACTTATCATCTTCATTCTAGCAATATAAGCTTCTTTTGTTGTTATATGTTCAATGTCCATTTTCTCTATTGTTCTGTACTTTCACTTGAATAAGTTATTCATGTTTTTTGTTATGTCTAATGCCAGATAACTGTCATCTTATCTATGCATTGATAAATTAGATTTGCAAGCCCCATTTACTTCCAGTAGCTAGCCATTCATATGTGTTTATGTATGTAATCTGCTGGTACAGTCAGTATTCTCCATCTATTCATTGAATCTATAAACTATTGAGTATTAGTGGTCTAAAGCCTTGTATTGTTGAGGGTGTTCATGCATGTCTTGAGTGAGAATAGAGCTGAAATGGTTATCTGACTTGATCCAAACGATTATCCATTCCAATGGTTCTGAGAACAATATTGAAGATTATATGTTACCAAGCATCTCCGAGTTGCAACCTAGGAATGTTTCCTGGAGTGATAACAGCGACAAATTTTCTTCTTAACCCAATCAATATATATGTCGTTAATGTCACTATACTCCCCCGATTTTTTTTTAGCTCCTCGCCATAAGAAATCCCCCTGATTCTTCATCGTTTTGCTCCACTAGAGTCGATTTCTTTTCCCCTTTGCCCATTGCACATTATCCTCATTTTTTTCTCTCATTAAAAACAAATCAATACTGATAGCTCAAGCCTTTCAAGACATTAGTCTCTCAATACATCTGCTTTTCATTATGAGGAAAATTATTCCTACCTTCTTTGCCCCTCTACCCCAATCTATTTGATTAATTGGGCCCTATGCTCCACTCAAGTCCAAGTCAATACGCTAGAGACTAAATCCATATCTCTATCTTTCATTTTCCGTGTTTGATTTCTTGGCGTGTATTGAACGATGGAATTTGTCTTTCTCCAATCTCGCAATTTTCTTTCTAAGCCGCACAAACACTCGTGGTTTTCACTGTCACAAACTTGAAAATAATAAACAAACTTTACAAGACGAAAAATCAAATGTAAAGTTTATTTTATAATATTTTATAATTATAATAATTTCTAAACATCTGAAATAATTCTAATTATAATAATTTCTAGACATTATTTACCTTTCAAATCCTTTCTAAAATTTCCTCTAAATATCTCTGTATCTTTGGCATTAGTTTTCATGCACATTTAAGCTCCCCAGAACCGCTTTAGCATTATGTTTTGCAGTTTGAAATATTTTAAATAATAAACAAACTTTCCAAGTAAGGTGAACATCAAATACTAAGTTTATTTTCTAATATTTATGTTAAAAAAAGTATGTTGAGTTTCTGGGTTGGGAAAGTTAGGTTTTCTTAGTTTTCTTCCACGAAATTTTGAATTTATTCACTCTACCTACACTTTGATGGTGTGAAAATTGTGATTTCTAGTGTCAATATCCTTTCATGTCTATTTCAATACCCTGCAAACAACCACCAGTTGGCCCTCTAGCCCACTCGAGTCAAGTCAATACTTAGTTACTCATATGATAATATTTTTACATAGAATATTTTCTTTTCATTTTTATTAACTTACATTCTAATTTATTTGTGGTAATTTATTAGAATTAATATATTTGTGGTAAATTATTTAAATGGATAAGAGCATGTGTTTCCTCGTAAGAGGTTATAGGTTCAAAACCAAAGGGGTAGAGTATATATGCCTTTATAGACTTAGCATTCAAATTGATGCGCAGAGGTGGCTCCTTTGTCCCACAAACAAAGGGGTCTCATACACCAATTTAGTGTTCGGCTTGGCTGTGACCTTAAAATTGGATAATAATAATAATAATATGCTATTCTTTTAATTAATTGTTTTCCCAACTTTTCTAATCTATTTAGATTTTCTTTTATTTTAGTACCGTAAATAGTTAATTCTATATTAACTTTAATAATATTATAGTAGAATACTCATTACTATTTACATGATTTTATATGATTAAAATTAATATTTATATTACCTTTGTTTATATTGATAATTGTTTAGCTATTTAGTAATATATTTATTAATATACATACTAAAATGTAAATCCCTATATATTAATATTAGGTAATTAATATGTGATAGTTTATATTAATCTCTATATATTAATACACACACACACACACACACATATATATATATATGAGGAGGTTGAAGATGAAAAGTACTTTTTCTTGGATTGCGGAGCGCTTACCTACATCCATTCTAATTTTCAAAATATTTTTCATAATACCAGCCTTCTTGACTTGCTAAGTCAACAAAACTATTGTTATCTAGGATCCCTTCGCTCCCTTCTTTGCGATGATAGAAAAAATGTTATCGATCATAAAGAAAAGATGTTAAAGAATCTCAATTAATCTCTTACTTTCTTTAGCTTCGATATACCCTATTGGTATTAATGGATGTTAGTCATTATCACCAATATATTTGTAGTAATCTATTAATATATTTGTAATCAATTATTTATTTAATTTTAATTATATTAAGCTTATTTTCCTTTAATTATTTGTTTTTCTTGCCATTCTAATATATATAATTTTAATTTTCTTAACCTTATATTGATTCTTGCGTTATTATTAGTTACTTGTATACATATTAATTACATTGTAATATGATTTTATTAATATTAATACTTATATTAACTATCCTTTTTTCTAACCTAGATGCGGGTGGCAACCAAGCTATTTATGAAGATTAGACCATCGGGTAGCGAGAGGACGGGCCACATGGACGCTTGCGTTCCCTCCCATGCCAGCCTGAAAAAAATTCATGGCGGCCTACAAGTTTCATTAAATGGGTACTTTGGCCAAGATTTACCCATCATTCGCACAACAATGGATTCCACTAACCATAATGCTACTCTTCCCCCCCTGCTCCATAGCATATGCCCACCTCAGGCAGCTGAGCCTTGTTCTCGCACTATTACGGGGAGCCGCTGCTAGTTGTTAATCTGTGTAGACCTTGGTAATGGGCATCATTTCTCCCACACAAGGCTCTGCAATTTGACATCATCCCAGCCTTCGATCGCTCATCCTCTGCTCAATCATTTAGCCAATTCCCCCATTGATAGCTCTGCTTTGAATTCTGCCATGGCTCGCATACGACACTAAATGCGTATCAGAAGAGGGGGATGTCATGGTGGTGGTGTCCGCCCTCCTGCGACGCCCAGCCCTGACTCCGCCTCCCCCTCCGCTTCCCCTTACATTCCCAACCCTTATCACACCTTTTCTGGCAAGTATCCTGATACCTGCAATGGTCGCGGATGCGCACAACTCCAAGGTGCTAGCCGGAGAGACGCCACTGTCCATACAACCAATTTTCCTCTCCCCCCTCACCCTGCTCCTCACTCGACAAAATTTTGCTTCCGTAGCACCCTGAATAGACCTATGATTACAGCCACTATCACCATCATTTTCTCTGAGGAAAATGATCCGCAGGATGCTTCGTCGGAGAACACTGGGGCACAGTAGCGGGTTGCTCAAAGGGTCAGGAGAGGCTGTGACTAAGGCAAGCAACCAATGGATGAGGAGGTTGCCACCCCACATGGCAAGGAACTGGGTGGCGGTCAGCATGCTGCAGAAGGTAGATTTGGAGACATGTAGAGACATTGCGGTAGAGTGGAAGACAGGTCAAATCCTCATGCAGCTGCAGGCAGCTCTGGTGGCATTCAACCTGCTCGTGGGCCTCACACCGGCGCATCGAAGGTGGAGGATGAGTGGTATTAGTACGAATGCCTCATCGAGGAGGAGCCCACCCAGGACAACCTCAAGTGATGACACTTGGCAGCCAGGTGTCACCCTTATGCCAGCTAGATGTTTTTTCTGCTGACTAGCTCTTTTCTGAAATGATTGTTCTGTTAAAATTTTACTGGTTATTTTGCCATGTTTTGATATCTTCTAGTTTAAGACTGATAACCCATATGTGGGTTCTTTTTGCCTTCATGGACTGGTTTCCCCATTGAGGGGGAAGTCAAGATAATTTTTGATAGATGATGTTTAGTACTGCTGAGGCTTGAGCCTCAATGTAATTATATTTTGTTTCATATTAATAGAATAGTTTTACTTAGAAAAAAATAAACTATCCTCTTTTCTATTATTCTCATATGTATATATATATTATATATATATATATATATATATATATATATATATATATATATATATTATATATATATCTATATCTATATATATATAAAATATATATATAGATAGAGAGAGAGAGAGAGAGATACAATGACCTTTTTTGATTGTTTATTTGACCTAAATTGTCCATATATTTTTTCCCCTATTTTGTACATTTTTGGGGTTTCCCCTCAATATATCTCACTTATTTATTTAACCAATCTTGATCAGATTTCTCAATCAATGTCTTGATGATGAGCCACACTTGTTGGCCGAAAAAGTCGACCAAAAGCCATAATGTGATGGGTTTGGAAGTACTAAATCGAAGTGTAACACTTGTTAAGGCAGTTGAAAATGTAGCAAATGTTAAGACATTTGATAGTGATTTATCCACCCCTTTGCCCACTCAAATTGGCATCCTTTCCCCACTACCCTACTCTAGTCAATTCAAGTCAAGTCAATACAATGTTTTTATACTACCGATTTGGGGATATATACCTTCCAATAATACTCATTTTAAAAATCCTATTGGTGTCCATATGCTTCAAACATAAACAAATTTTATGATAATCTAATAATAACTAGAAAAATCTACATATTTTATTAAAAAATGTATGATAATATATTCTTTTTCACATTTTTTTTTTCTTTGTAAGTTTGGCATTGGTGAGGCTATAACATGATCATTTCCAAGAATAACACCTAAATAGGGCAAGGAATTGAAATGATGACTTAACATCTAGGAGTGCATTAACAATGCAATCGATAACAATCTATCCAAGATCACGTGGACAACAAAAATGAGATGAAGTTATATTAAATTTTCACCCAGATGCCACATATACAAAAGAAATGAGTTACATGATAAACATCTAATGGTTGATCACCTAGAGAGGAGATTAAAGGAAATAGAAAATGATTGACCAACGAGGCTATTAAAACTATATGAAAAATTATTAAATCTTAAAAAATTTACCCAGCAAAAGGGAACATTGGCATTGTGAATACATTAGAAATTGGAGTGGGAATCCTCTTCTAGACGCCAATTTAGATTGGGGAGTGATCTTCTTGTATTCTTGCTAGAAACACTTGATTATGAATTTTGATTAGTCTTCATAGAGAGTTGTGCCTACATACCTTCAATTTATTATCGAAAAGATTCCATTTCGGTAGCTTGATAGGTCAGATTTCCCTTCATGTATTGAATTTCCTCCAAAAGAGAGATTATGGTTCACATTTTCTCTTGTTGATTCTAGTTAATCTTCAAAATTTCGAATAGGAAAGACTCAAATTGATTTTTTCAATTATTACTCTGACCCATGCCTTCAATTCTAGAAACTTTGCTTCTCCTAACCCATGTTACTGCCTAGAAGGGGAAGGATAACCAACAAATCCCTTTCACCCTCTACAAAAACCTCTCAAGCCATATAGTGGGGAAAAGTGGTTATGGACAGAGAACTTTGACAATAGGTTTGGAAAAGCTATGATAAAGATAGAAAGTATATGAAAATAAACCCCTTTGACAACATGAAGATGACACCATAGGCACTAGAGCAACATAGTGCACCTTTACTGAGTGAAAATGTAGATTTGAAAAGGAAGAAATGAGCCAAAAAAAGATTCTTTAGATAGGGATGGCCTCTAAGATGCATGGAGGTGGAATTGGAAACCAATTTAAACTAAGGAGAGACAATTTTGATAGGCAGTAGGGAAATCATGCTTCTGGAGAAGGGAGAAAGCATAAAGAGACTAAACAAAAGTTGAGAATTCGAGTAGAGCCTCAATGGCTCCAGTGGAAAGAGTTATTGATATTATCTAGCCACTATTGAAAATAGCTACCCACCCCATTAATTTTTATCTTAACGATGACACAAAGACCTCAACAAGGCACTTATGAGTCTGCAAAAAAATCCTCCACCCACAATTATCCCCAAACCAGAGGGTGCAACATTTATAGGCTCTAGAGCACCGAAGAGCCATTAAGATAAACATTTGAAGGGGAATCCCACATATAACACTTTGAATCCCTATATGTAATGGTCAATTTAATTGTATTGCACTGCTCATGAATGATTATGTGTTCAATGGTTCATAGAGTAACCATCTAAATCATTGTTCTAAGTTGCTTATGTTTTTACAAGTACTAGGCACTAATGTCCAATGATTGTACAATCCTAGATGCCTTAGGTCATCCCTATGACCTTCTTGCAATTACCTAAAAAATTTCCAAAGGAGCCGTACTATCATATGTTAGATATAGAAGATGCCTTTTTCTTCAATGTATTTATCCTTGCCACAAAAAATTGTGACTATTATTGGAAATGTTCCGACAAAATCAATTGGAAAATCTTATTCCACACTTGAATCACTATGGAGATAAATTTAGACATGCATTAGTGATTTGTAATCTAAAATTGAAGGTGATGAAAAAATTGCAAGTAAAATTTTATGTATTTTAGGCAATGGATCACTTTTGAAAACACATAAATAATGATTTTTTTAATCAAGTTAATAGTATAAACAAAGAAAAATATACCATATCAGAAAAAATAACAACAAAAATGATAAAGGAGTTAAACCCTCTCTTGGGCTACATCTCCTGGTCCAACTTCTAATGTTGGGCCTCTTTCATTAAGTTCTCAAACTTTTGTTTACATGGATTTACATTGCTCAGAATGAAAAAATTATGTCTCCAATGGCTTCAAACAGTAAAAAACCCCAATTTGGGCTCTTTTTGGGCTCAATTTCTCCAAAAACTAAAGAAGTTATCCTCTCTAGAAGATTTATCTACTAACTGATCTACAAACTAGATTGATCTACTATCCAACCTATGAAGTTTCCTTTTCCAAGGTGCGCTGAGTGACAATTTCACCTAGTGCCAGTGAAATTCACGTCGAATTGGGTGCAAAATGTCATTCTGTTTAAATGCCCTATAAGGCCTTTCGCAGAAAACCTGGGCCTCATAGGGCCATGCGCCCAAGGGCTGGGGCTAATCTCCCACCCCCATTAGCATATCCCCCTTTCATGTCAGCACATGCTCTTGTGGAGTGCCATAAAACCAGGGCCATTCCCATTTTCCTCTCCCCTGATTGTTAAACACTCGGCTTTTCCTGCACACTGGGTCACATGAATCATAGAACCTGGGGTTTTCCCCCAAAACTCTGCGACCACCTATGAGCTCTTTGTGCTATGTGCACCATGGTTTTGTGTCACCATATAAATCAGGGCTTGGCTTAACTGTTAGCCGCCATTCTCCACCTGTGTCGTGGTTCCATGTTGTGTGTTACAACCATTGGTTGGGCTTAACTCTAGCCCCTCGGAACTATTTCACTTCGATCATATGTTATATGCACAATATTGTGTGTTAGTCCCAAATTTTCCACCCCCATGACTATAACTTTGATCTAGTGGTTAACAAATGTGGGTGCCAGAACCTTGGGTCGGGGATAAGCCCGAGCCCTTGACTCTTGATGTCTGTGGTTCTGTGGTGGTAAGGTGACTGGGGAACAAGGTGTAGCCCCCATCCCGTCCCCTAACAAAAAAGCGCATGAAATTTAAATACATATTCTCCACTATACATATCAAGTGACACCCTGTGCCCTAGCAGTAAGGAGATGCAATGCTTCTCCATAGGTCTCACGTTTGAATCCATTGGGCCTCTGGATTACCCTTGCCAAATTTTATTTGGCCCCGGGGTGCCCCGTGTGTTATAGACATTTTTGGGCACTTCAACCCCAATCATAAATGTCCATAAACTAAGGGCTCCTAAGTCCCTAAAAGTGTTGCTTCACTACCTAAAGGAACAAGGTCAGCTGATTACATCATCTCCCAGAAGTTCTCCACTGAAAACTGCTCATAAATGGTCAAAACTCAACCATACTGAAAGCTCAGTGCAGAGGGTGCAATGCATATCACCTTCCCAGTATACAAGGTGTGATGCATACTGAATTGCTCCTCTGTAGGGTGCAATGTTCGGGAATGGACAAATGGCAGGGACAAAATGCGAGGTGGAAGATCATGGAATCTTCCAGAAGCTTCCCCTCTGACACTCGCCTCTCTGTTTTCGACCAGGGATGAGTAAGAGATCATCATTCTCCAAGTGGAAGAAGGAACTATTAGAGAGAGGACACTAATCAACATCCCAGAATATGACTCACCTCTCTGTAATCATCCATATATGGATCCCTCATCGCAGAGATCCAGAGGCTGGAATTTTGTATCTTATAGAGAAGTGTTGTTGGTTTTCTGGTGTACATTCATAGTGTTGGGTGATCTAAGCTTTGCTTGAGGTGAAGAAAGGCTTCCTAACTGGAGGATGATGCTGGGTCAGAACGTATGGTTGTGATCCTCTTGCTACTTGTCATCTTAATAAATCTATTCTAGATTTCTTCCATATTCTTGTGTACTTGTTTATATATGCATTTATATGGTTAACACACATATAGTCCTGTATTATTTATGAATATAGATCTTTGTTTCTTCGATAGTAGTATGTTGTTGTGATTCCACAGGTTCTCTTTGAAGCTGGGCAGACGAAGAAGAAGTGGTGAAGCTCTATCAAGAAGGAGAGGAAATCAAGCACAAGACTAAGGTTGGTCTTCTTGGTTCTCCTCTTGTCTATTTTCATAAAAGAAAACGAAAGTAGACTTTACTTGTTTGTTTCTAAGATAGCCACCCATCTTAGTGGGAATAGCATCATCCGAGTGGACACTATCCCTGGTAACAAATTTGACAAGGGTGGCAACGTTTAACTGCTTCAAAACAAAAGTAGCTGGCACGAAAAATTTTCTGGGTTGTTGCAAGCCCTGATAGATGACCGCCACAAGCTCCACTGTGGCAATCATTGAGTATATATTCTGCTTCTTCCAAAGTTAAACAATGCTTAAGGATTGAGTCAACCCCTCTACGATATAATGTATCACCAATGATAACATAGTTTTTGGCAAGGTGATGTAACTTTTGACGCTCATCCTTGTAGGAAGTAGGCGGGAACTTCGAAGTCTGGATCCTGTGAAGAAATGAGGAATAAATGTTCATCAGGGAAAGTTTCCTCATAAACAATGTCTTCCTCATAAGGAAGCTTGGAAATTATTTCTATAAAAACCAATGACTTCTTAGACTTGGCTGACAAGAACTCGAGATCAAATTCTTGCAAAATAACAATCCATCGATTGTATTTGCCCCTAATCACTTGCCTACTAAGGACAAACTGAAAAGGATTAACAACTGCTAAGATGAACATTTTGCATAGCAGAATATAATGACGAAGCTGCTGGACAACATGGAAAACTGCCAAGGCCAATTTCTCGATATGAGAATAGCATAGTTCAGGACCTACTAAGCCTCGAATAAAGTGTTGTTTGACTAGAAACTAGCTCCCCAACTTCCTGTAAAGTATTATATTCCCATTCTTCTTTGTTGGCGTATTGTTCAATCTTAGGTTTGGAAATGTGCACATATGGTGCAGACTTCTGACCAACTCACATTGATGATATTAGTGATAATGGATCATATGACCAGCTGGAACTTAATCTAAATTTCATCTGCCTCAATAACTCATTGACTTCTTTTTCTGTAGCTCTGGTGATGACTATGAATGGTTTGACTTGTGATTTTAACTTTAATTAAGCCTTTTGTTTTCTAGAAAAAAAATGCACATCATCCATTCTCATCATCTGCTTGATATATTCAAGTGAAAAAATCCTCATGGGGAGGAACATTGGTAATTTGTAAGGTGGAAGCTTGCAACCATAAATCCTCATTTCTGTGAAATGCTGATATAAATACCAGTCCCCAACTTTAGAATGCTCACTCAAATGAAAATTCCTCTTGATATCTGTTGAAACTCTCAAAACTGCATCACTACTTAATAAACATATAGCCATAAACAAAAATTGATTGACAAAGTCACTGAAAGAAAATTCTTTAGAGGTTTTCCTCACTAATGAGGTCCAATGAATCACTAACTGTGATTTTCCTTCAACATCCATTTTCTGCAAAGGAAACTTGAATCTTTCGCACTGATGATATAAGAATAGATAGATCAAAGTTGATTGGTGCTTGAATGAACCTTTAGCATTGAACTTAAAAAATTGATCGTGAATTGCATTAGATAGAAACTAACTGTAATTGAACAAGATGGATGGATTTTTACCAGAAGAAAAGGCTGACAAAAACCTCAAAATAATATCATCTACCTATTGATCATTGGGATACACTAACATATAAGGAAATATGGAAATGAATTGCCTAGACATCTCAGGGAACATTACAAAGGGATAAGGTGGGTTTGTTCTGGGTAATTTTGAGTTTTTTGGTAAAAATGATTAAAAAATGTGCGCTCTTTGTGAAAAAGAAAGCCTTTCATAGATATCCATTAAAACATCAACGAAAAAAGGGTGAAGGGAGTCTTGAGGATTTAATTGGAGGGTCTAGAAAATTGACTAAGGGGTTATATAAAACAAAGTTTCATTATTCTGTGTAATAACAACTCTTTGGCTAGGAAGATATTGGGCTCCACACCAAGTGGCAAATTCGAGAAAATGATATATCTGAGGGAATCAAAACTGGGGTAACAGTGATTCCCAGAAGGAGAATTCATCGTTGGAATATTGATACTTTTGATAAGCCCAATTTTGAAGTTTGTACAAGTCAAATTCACAATTGGTCTCGAAAATTTTGAAATGGGTATCGATTAATGGCAATTCATCTAAATTAATTACTGGGGGCAACATAGGATTGTCTATAGTGATCTTAGATTTTCCTTTGTGGGAATCCACTAGGGAAAAATAAAGAATTATTGAGGATAATTAAATAGTTACCCGGAGATAACAATGATCAGGTGTTGCAAATCACAAAAAATCATTTGCAGTGTTTGTGCTAGAGCAAAAAGAAATGGTGAAAGAATGCATTTTGGATATGGGAGCAACTTTTATTCAGGTGATAGTAATGACTTTCAGTTACACTAATTGTTATTTGTGTGGGGAAATAAATGTTTAAACATTGGTAGGAGAATTTAGTGGTTAACCGTCATTGCTACATTTATCATAAGGGTTGGTGACGACTAAGTGTAGTGGAAAGATATTGGTGGGTGAAATAGTTGATAGATTTGGTGAGAGGAATGAGTGGGAGAATTGGCAGAATAACAAGTGGGAGGAATGATAGTTTGTGGGGAATGGGAGAAGTTTGTGGTTTTGGGTGGAGGGGGGCCATAATGATTGGGAAGTTGCCACGTATCAAAAGGCGGAGTTAGGAAAACAGCTTTGTGGACCCCTCCCCCAGTCTGTGAACTTCTTAAAATGTGGGAGGTCCCCTAATGTATTAGGGGCCTTTGATTTCGGCAGGCTCGATCTCGTCCACTCAAATTTGCATGAATGTTAATTGCTCTGTGACATCCAATCACATCATATTATTACAAAAATAATTTACTTAAAAATATGCTAAAAATAATAAAAATACAAATGTGACATTTAAACATGCTTGCTGCTACTTAGGGATATTATATTTTTTTTCTTTTATTTTTTTTCTCCTTTTTTTCATTTCTTTCTTGATTTTTTTTTCTCTATTTTTTTTTTGAAAATGAAGGATAAACTACTAGGGTAAAAATAAGTTACAACATCGGCTCCATTTGGGGACTACCTTCCCTTGCAGGATGTAGAGAAAGTGCAGATCCATGTGCCCTCTCCTCGAGCTATGGAGTCTTTGCTGTGAAAATCACACTTGCTTGGAATTTTAAAGAAAAAATGGAAATTTACAATGATGATGATAAAAACAATCAATAATGAATATAATGCTTGAGGTATTTCCCATTGATTGGCAATGAGAAATATTATCCTTCTAGATTGCATAGAATGAATGTATTATTTCCTTTAACTTCTGCAATGATGAAAGGTCCCAACCATAAGTTATCAAACTTCCCGTGTTTGCCTCTTTCTTCTTTTCTTGCATCCCATCTAAGAACTAAATCTCGTTGTCTAAAATCTTTTCCCTCGCCATCCTGTCAAAAAAAATCTTCATATTATCTTGGTATTGTTGAAGTTTATGCTCAACTTCATCTCTGTCTTGATTTAGCTCAAGGATCAATCTTGGAATTTTAAAGAAAGATTGGAAATTTACAATGATGATCATAACAACACTAAATACTGAATATAATTCTTGAGGTATTTCCCATTGATTGACAATGAGAAATATTGTCCTTCTCGATTGCACAAAATGAATTTATTATTTCCTTTAACTTTTGCAATGATGAAAGGTTCCAACCATAAGTTATCAAACTTCCCATGTTTACCTCTTTCTTCTCTTCTTGCATCCCATCTAAGAACTAAATTTCCTTGTCTAAAATCTCTTTCCCCGACCTTCCAACCGAATAAACTCTTCGTATTGTCTTGATATTGTCGAAGTTTATGCTGAACTTCATCTTTGTCTTGATTTAGCTCAATGATCTGATTGATCCTTCTTGAAAAATCATTTGCTTCTTCACATGAATCTTGTAAAAAAATCATGACTATAAATTCTAACTATGTAGGGAAGATAGCTTATGTTCCATAAACAATTTGAAAAGGAGATTTACCAGTATATCTTTTAGGTGAAACCCTATCTTCACACACTGCATATTTGAGACGACCGTCCCAACTCCTTTTGTGATCTCTTGACACTTTCTTAATAACTTTAATCAGACTTTTATTTGATAGTTCTGCCATCCCATTACCCTATGGATGATAAGGTGTAGAATGATGTAAAGTAATATGATATTGTTGACAACATTCTATCATCTTTATGCTACTGAAACCTTGAGCATTATCTGTAATAATATTTCTAGGACAACCAAATCTAGACAAAATGTTTTCTTCAACGAATTTTATCACCACTGTATCAGTTGTATTCTTAACAAGAATTTCTTCTACCCACTTTGTGAAATAACCAGTGGCTGTTAATATCCATTTGTGTTGATTGCTGGAGCTAGAACTATTTCACCAATGACATCTAATCCCCACTGCAAGAAAGGGGCTCCTATTGAGACTGTGACGAGGGAAAGTGTTAATAATCTTTGTTTCCATGCAAATATTTGACATTGGATACAACTCCTCACCTTTTATCCAACCTGTGCGAAATTTTTTGGCCAATTGAAACCTGCTCTTAGTATCTTATATGCAGTTGCCTACCAAGCAGAATGTGCTCCACAAATTTCTTCATGAAACTTCTCAATTACTCCATCTATTGCACTCTCGGTTAAACATAGTAAGAGAAGATTTAGAGGATTCTTCCAATACAAATTTCCATTTACTATATAGTGCTTCACGGCCTTGAGTCTGAGGGATCTACATTGATTCTTCGTGAATTCAAGATGTATTCAAAACCATGTAGAAAATGAAATATGTCTTTGTACCAATCTGAAAGTAAAAAAAATTCATCAATTTGTTAAGGAAGAGGAATAGGAACTGCACTAGAAGAAGGTTCTTGTGGATTATTCTCACCTAAAATATGAGAAGGTTCTTGTGGATTCTTTTCACTTGAAATCTGAGAAGGTTCTTGTGTATTCTTCTCACCTAAACTTTGAGAAGGTTCTTGTGGATTATTCTCACCCGAAATATGCATGATAGTATTAATACCAAGTATTTTGCAATTTGATTTAGCTAAAAGTTTAGCTAAAGCTTGTCCTTGTTTAGAAATGGCAATAAGAGATTCTAGTTTAAATTTGTCCTTGAATTTAAGCTGTGAGTTAAAATCAAATTCTATTCTCATCGCAACTTGTAAATAGTTAATTAAGTTTAATTAACTTAATTAGCTTAGGAATTTTGAGTTGGAAGTCTTTCTGAAGTCATGTATATGTTCTCCCTAGGGGTCTAGGATGAGTTTAATTATGTGTTGTAATTAGATAATTTAGTGTACTGAGTTATGTTTAGTTAAATTAGTTCCAAATTGTTTGAGGAACTAATAGAGAGTTAACAGTTAGTCGGTGCACTAGTGCATCCACAAGTGTCACTCTAGTTAACTGAAGATTCCCTCATCAGAAACTCATGCATGTCAATTTTGAGAAAGACCCAGTTGAGACTAGAGTGCAAGGACAGTGTACTATCAGTTGTATGATTTACTAAGTTTTGTAGATCATGCATGCAATCAACAACTGAACCTAGTTTGGATTGCACATTTTTGGAAGCACTGGATTTCCATTAATATGCGCTATTTATCCATAGGAGTTGCGGAAGGAAATAGGGGTTTGGAGGGCAGCAGAATTGGCTAAGTGTTGGCTAAGAGATTTCTTGTGAGCTGAGAGAGTTGAGCATATTTGTGAGGAATTGTTCAAGTGAGAACAAGCTTTGTATCTTCACTCATATTTCTGATTAATGCAAAACAAATAGCGGGGTTTTGAGAAGTGGATTTCCCTAGATACATCTGGTGTTATGTGCCATTGATTTATCTTCTTCCTGTTCATATTGTTTTCATCGATCTATTGGCTTCCATTAGTTGAAAGTAGAAGTAGATTCTTGTCATGTGCTTTAGTACATTGCATGAGCTTGTGAATCTATAGGATTTTCTACAGTCCTTTCACCAAATTTTTGGGTTTGATGTATAAAGAAAACTAAAGTATTTTGCAATCCATCTTTTCCTCTTTCCATCTGTATGAGGTTGAGTCAACATTGTTTTTGTTGCATTGTTAGGAACATACACAATTATAGCAGAATGTAAAACATAAATCCTAAATGCTTTCAAAGCTTGTACCAAGGCATAAGTTTGTTTCTCTATGATTTCATATCTCAATTAAACATCTCTCATAACCTTACTAAAGAAGGATTTTTTTTTCTTGTTTATCATCATTTCTCTGCAATAAAACATCGATGCTATAGTGGTATCTGAGGCAAAGGAGAAAATACTAAACAATTTTCTATAATTTAGGTTTGCTAACACTAGGGCTTCTGAAGTTGCTTGTATGATTTGTGAGAAGGAGTATCTAGCTTGGGTAGTCCCTTTAACTTCATTGTATTTCTTGAGCATATTAGTAATATCTTTCACACTTTTAGCATAATTAGGTATAAACCTCCTTACAAAAATTATTTTCCCTAAGAATGACTAAATCTCTTTTTTATTTCTAGGCAAACTGATTACCTGAATTGCTGAAACTCTCTTAGGATCAATTATAACTCCTTTTGAAATTATGTGTCCCAAAAATATTCCTTCCCTCATTGAAAAAGGTGACTTCTTAGGATTAAGAGAAATCCAAAATTTCCTACATATTTCAAAAACTTTTCTCGAGTGTTTGACGTGTTTAACATCAGAATCATAAAAAAAACTGTCAAATAATCAAAGTAAATAACTATGAATTTATTTACCTTACCCATAAATGCCATAGCCATGGCCCTTTGAAATGTTTCTCCAACATTGATTAAATCAAATGGAATCTTGGCATACATGAAAGTTCCCCATGGAGTAGTGAATGTAGTATTCTCTCTATCTTCTTGACTAACCATAATCTAGTTGTATCCAGAAAAACCATCTAATGTTGAGATCCTATCAAACCCTGATACTCTTTGAAGCAATTGATCCATTTTTGGTAATGGATAACTATCTTTTAGGGATAATTTGTTCAAGTTCCTAAAATCGACACACGGTATAATTTCCCCATTTTTCTTCCTAATAGGTACCAGATTAACTATCCATTTAGAGTATCTTAAGGGAACAATTATTTTATCATCCATTAGTTTTCTCACTTCTTTCTCAATAATAGGAAGTAAGATTGGGTTAATTCTCTTTATTTTTTGCTAAAATGACTTAGCTTCGTGTGACCATGCAAACACGTCTGTGTATTGTTTAAGCATACTTACATATTTTTGTTTTATGTCCTCAGGCAAAGAAGATGAAATTTTGACATTTCTAATTTCTTTTGTAGTACCTGTTATACAATATTTTTTCACACTCCTAGTTTTGTATCCTAAAGTGTCACACATTGTGCCGTTAACACCGCAAGTGTCAGAAAGTGATGAAAGTTATCGCAAACAATGTATTCACCATGAAACATGCTTGTAGTAATAAGAATAATATCCCTGAAGCAAAGTAGGAAAACTTGCCTTGGAATAATTTTGAATAACTTGTCAAAAAACCTGGTTTGCAAGCTCAACACATTTCCTATAGATGATGTCTCACGCTAGTGACCTCTGGCATTGCACATTTCTAGCGCTGCCAACATGACTTTTATCAGGAAAATCCACATTGGTCCCCTTCATGGAGTTTTTACCAAAATGGAGGAGAAGCTTCTCTTACTAGAAAGCTATAGAACAACAATTCGGCTTAAGGTGAATGAAGATTGGAATGAGACCTCCCATTCCCGGCCCTTGATCCTATCTCCATGGATCTCTTCCATGAGATGTGGAAATCCTCCTTCTTTTGATGGATCCTCAACTCCCTCTCCTTCCCTATAAATGAATTTCCCACCATCCACTAAGGGTTGGTTGTTGGTTGGTTGGCTATCGTCCTAGTGCTGAATTGTGCCCAAATGTTTCCCATTATCAAAAGAGAAAAGGTGTTTGAAGGATAAGGTTTAGAATTGGAATCTCATTTGAAGGAGGCTTCCAACATCAAGGCTTCATTGGTTGTAATGCTCCCTTTTTCATCTATTAATAGTACAATATATGTTTTCTTTCCATAAATGTGTCAATTATTGTCCATTTATTGTAATGCTCCTTGATCTGTTGCAAAATTTGTATTAGAAAATGTTATGCTTTGCATAGTTTTTTTGTCTCAACCTACGAGTTAAAAACCCCCCTCCGAACTTTTTAATAGTTAGGTTCTTCTGGTTACGAGTCCAACTGTCCATGGGTTATCTTTCCGGGGCTTAGCTGACTGATACGACTCCTTGGTCGAGTTATGGGTGTGGCATTATTGGTATTTAACCATGTATTTGCATTCTGGGTTTTTCTTTTATTTATAATTTCTACCAAAGGTCTGAGGTGACACTCTGGTCCGCTGGGTTACTTACTGAGAGGATGAAGGGATTAATTACTGAAACCTTTTCTGCTATAACGTATCACAATTCACCTCGGCTCACAGTCTTCCTTACCATTGCTACTGTTCGACTTTTTGGGTCATTGTTTTTTTATAAGGTGTGACTAGTCTTGGTCGGGTCTCTATCATACAGACTTCTGTAATTCTATTAAACCCTTCTATAGCCAGAATTTGGCTTTACTTCTTAGTTGTGACACGGTAATGTTTGTGTCTTACAGGTACCTGAAATCGATTCAGTTATACGAGTTATTTTTAGGCCAGGTCGTAGTCCAATAGGACTCTATGACCCATCCGTGTCTGTCTGTTCTTATCTGGTATGTTTTCCGTTTATGTATGTATATAATTACTTACAGATATACAAGAGTTTCTTTATATATGATCACAGACAGATATACAATAACTCTTTTATCTCCTATTGAAAAACTGGAGAATACAATGATAATTGGTTTCCGCTACTTAAATGTATAAGTACAAACTTCTTGTGTTTTCTTACTCTTTTTCCAGAAAAGAAGAATAATACTATTTTCGTTTCTTATAACTATATTCGGGATTTTATATTCTATACTGTAATTTCCAGAATTTAATCATCACACAGGATTATGTTTTTTTTTTTTAAATTTTATTTTATGTTTAACATAAACACATCCAGGTTTAGCCTTTTATCAATATCTGAAAACAATAACTTCCAGGAGAGGCGACCTACCTGTTTTCTGTCAGAAGCAACTCTTACACTTTACAAAGATTGTACCTGTTACTGTCTGACTGTTATCCGCCCAACCATGAGATACGTCCTGCTCGACGACATCTTCCCCCAAGCTCCCTTGCTAGGTTAATAACCTCTGCAAGTTTACTTCTTACTGAGTGCTTACGATCTGGTCCTTACCAGACTTCGCAACCTCCTCTGCGGTCTGTCCCCTTACTGCCCATTTTTCCCTCCCCCTACCTCCTTTTCTCGAGGTGTTTTCAGTTGGGGAAGGCAGTTAGGGTTGTTTTCCAACAACCGCCTAATTGCCCAACTTCCCTCCTCAGAAGTTGTCAGTCTCCCTTTTCTTTTCAAAAAAAGAAAAACTGAAGACATGTTTCCATGGTCATTAATTAAATAAAAATATCATTTGTTAATTCAAATAATCCTCATTCTTGGTTTGCAGTTAAATACAGTAAAACAATTAATTACAGCAGAATATTTACTTGTTCCGGGGTATTACATCTCCCCCTCCTGAGATTGTACATCGTCCCAATGTCTTTTCGTCATGAATAATTCCGGGTAAGCTTTTCTTACAAGCTCTTCATCTTCCCAAGTGGCCTCGTCAGGCCCAAAGTGTTGCCGCTGCACTTTAATTTGGGTAATAGCTCACTTCTGCAGCTACACTTCTCTCCAGTCGAGGATGCTCAGTGGCTCGACCAAGACTTCTCCTTCTGGTTCGACCTGCATTAGCAACATTCCAATCAGTTTCTTTAAATCATAACTTTGAGTTAAGTCTATCTATATTAGTCTTTACCTGTATATCCTGCCATCTGATCACATGTTTAGGATCATAAACGTATTTTTTTAATACCGAAACATGGAAGACATTATGGACCCGAATGTGACTTGGCAGGGTGAGCCGGTAAGCTACTGGCCCAATTCTTGCCAAGATCTGGAATGGTCCATATTACTGGGGTGCCAACTTGGCACACCCGCTCCACTATAATGTACTTTTCTTGGCTTGGATCCTCACATAAACATGGTCACCGACTTGATATTCTTTGAATCTCCTCTTCCGGTCAGCAAAGCTCTTTTGTCTATCCTGTGCAGCTTTTAAATTAGCGTGTACTCTTTTGACCATGTCTTCCATTTCCTTGAGCATCTCTGGTCCTAATCTTAATTTATCCTTAGGTCCACCCCAGCTTGAGGGTGTCCGACATTTCCGTCCATACAAAACCTCAAAGGGACTCATCCGCAACGAAGTGTGGTATCCATTATTGTATGCAAATTCTACCAAGTGTAAATACTCCTCCCACTGTGTTGGTTTCTGCATTACATAAGCTCTTAACATGTCTTCAAGCACCTGGTTCACTCGCTCTGTTTGAATGTCGGTCTGGGGGTGGTAAGCTGTACTATAATGCAATTGTGTCCCCAATTCAACAAATAATGTCCTCCAGAAAGTTGATGTGAATTTCAAGTCATGATCAGAGATTTATCTTTGGGAGTCCATACAGTTTGAACACATTCTGCATGAAAATGTGGGCAATTTGTACAGCTCTGAATGTGGATTGCACGGGGATGAAATGTGCTGCTTTACTCAACTTGTCTACCACCACCATAATAGAATCATTGCTTTTCTTTGTCTGAGGTAACCTTGTTATGAAATCCATAGAAATGGTTTCCCATTTCCATTCTGGAATGGGTAAGGGTTGTAATAATTTCGCTGGGTGCTGATGCTCTGCTTTAATTTGCTGACATTCTAAACACCGAGCTAGATATTCAGCTACATCCTTTTTCATCCCTGGCCAATAGTACTCTTTTCGAAGCGTAGCGATCATCTTTTGATACCTAGGGTGTCCCGCATAGTGGCTGATGTGAAATTAATCTAAAATTATATTTTTAAGACTGTTTTGACCGGGTACATACAGTCTCTTTTTATAATGCAGCATTCCATCTTCATCCACTTCATATTCTTGCTGATTTCCCTCATTGATAGACTGCTGTATTTGCTGTCTAATTTGCTGATATTCAGCATCTTGTTCTGTTGTTTTTCTTATCATTTCCTTGAAGAGATTTTTCCATTCACTAGAAGAGAGTTTGTACAAACATTGTACTTTCTGGCTTAAGGCGTCAGCCACCCGGTTTTCCTTCCCCTTCATGTGTTTAATATCGAAGTCAAACCCGCTTAGAAAATCTGCCCAGCGTGCCTGTCTCGCATTTAGAGTGGGCTGGCTGAAATAACTAGTCAAACTGTGATGGTCTGTTAGCAATAAAATTTTCCTCCCCAAGAGGTAATGTCGCCACATCTTTAGTGCGTGTATGACAACTGCTAATTCTAAGTCATAAGCAGAATACTTTTGCTCGTGCTCCTTTAGCTTCCTTGATTCGTACGCAATCACTCTTCCTTCCTGCATTAATACACCCCCCACTCCCTCCTTGCTTGCATCAGTGCACACCACATAGTCCTTATTAGGATCAGCTATACTTAGAATGGGTGTTGTGGTGAGAAGATGCTTAAGCTTCTCAAAGCTTTGTTGACATTCTGGGGTCCATTTGAATGCCCTTCCCTTTTTCTGTAGGGAGGTGATGGGATATGCTACTCTAGAAAAACATTCCACGAACTGTCTGTAATAACCAGCTAATCCCATAAAGGACCTGATATCCGCTATGTCTTTTGGTACGGACCATTCCATTATGGTCCTGATTTTTCAGGGTCCACTACAATCCCCTCTCTGGTGATTATATGGCCTAAGTATTGTATTTCCTCTTTGAAGAAATCACACTTACTAAACTTAGCATACAGTTGATGCTCTCGGAGGGTTTGTAGTACTTGTCTGAGATGTTCCTTGTGCTCTTCCCTAGAGCAAGAATATATCAATATGTCATCGATGAATATCAACACAAATTTGTCCAAAAATTGGTGAAACACGCTGTTCATTAAACACATGAAAGTGGCAGGGGCATTGGTCAAACCAAAAGACAACACCACAAACTCATAGTGCCCATACCTTGTTCTGAAAGCTGTTGTAGCGATGTCTTCCTCCTTGATCCTAATCTGGTGGTAGCCCAAGCGCAAGTCAATTTTGGAAAACACTGTGGCACCCTTCACTTGATCGAAAAGCTCATCGATCCAGGGTAGAGGATATTTATTTTTGATTGTCAATTTGTTCAGCTAACGATAATCTATACACATTCGAAGGGTTTCGTCCTTTTTCTTGACAAAAAATACTGGGGTTACCCATGGAGATACACTGGGGCGAATATAATGCTTTTCTAGCAGTTCCTGTAGCTTCTTTTTTAATTCTGTTAACTCAGGCATGCTCATTCTATAAGGTGCTTGTGATACCAGTGCTGCCCCTGGTATTAATTCAATGGTAAAGTCTATGTCCCTTTTAGGTGGTAGTCCGGGAATTTCCTCCAGAAATACATCCGCGAATTCCTGAATAACAGGGATTTTATCCAACCTGTCTGTTTTATCCTTGGAATCAGCATAGCCTACCTGTATGGCATAAATTTGACATCCTTTCTTCAAACATTTTGCCAATTGGGACGCTGTTATTGGCCGAACCTGCACTGTTCGTTTAATTCCTTGCAATTCCCATCTTTCACCAAGTTCATTTTTATAAAAAATGGTTTTGGTCTTGCAGTTCACTAATGACCAGTGTTTTTCTAACCAGTCCATACCGATTAGAACATCGTATGAGCCAAGAGGAAGTACGTTTAAATCCGCTATTACTGGCTGCACTGCTATTGTTAAAGGATAGTTATTAATTTTTGCCAACACTCGTCTCTTGGCCCCTGTGGCTAGTTGTACCAGCCATGGATTTTTGAATTTAACCGTTTGCAATTTACAACACTCCACTACTTTTGGACTAATATAACTTAAGGTGGCTCCTGGATCTATTAAAAAAGCTACGGAAAGGTCTGAGATTTTACCTTCGAATTCCACCATGGTTGGCTGGTACTCTGCCTGACGATCGTCCAGGGCTGAATTAATCCTTGGCATGCTATGTCCCACATCACCAATTGTTGATGCTTCATGGATTTGGGATACCTGTTCAGTTCCCTTCCGCTGTGGGAAAATTTTGATGTAATGGGGTCCACCGTAGCCCCAACACTGCACTGGGGGTCTGACTGCCCCTTCACCATCCAATCTGGTAGGCTGTTCACCCACTCTTGATTCATCGGTTGGCTTGGATTTAAATGAGCCCTGCTGTAAGGTTATGTTGTTCTATCCCTTGCTAATTCCTTTTCCTTCGCTGCTGCGATTTCCTTTACTATTCCCAACTGTTTTGTTAGTTCTTTTATCATTCCATCTTTTATTCAGAGCTTCTCCTTTCTGCTTATTTTGCTGGTAGCAGATTCTAGCTTTGCGGATCGCTTCGTCCATTGTTCTAGGATTGTCAAATTAAATCCTTTCTTGTATGTACAAGGGCAAACTACTAATAAATCTTTGTACCTTAGCTTTTTCTTCTCTAATGTAAGGCACATAACGAAGCAGGGAAGTAAAACGGGTGATGAATTCGTCCATAGTCTGCTGTCCTAACCTTAAATCGTGGAATTCTCTCGCCTTTTCGTCATAAAATCATTCGGTCATGTATCTTTCTATAAAATACTTTTGAAATTTCTCCCAAGTTATGGTCTGTTCGCTTACTCCTTTAATGATCTTAACTTCTTCCCACCACAGGGTTGCTTTTCCCTGTAGCTGGAAAATGGCCAAACGTGCCTTCAGGTTAAGGTCATATTCATACAACTGAAAATATTTGTTCATGTTTATTAACCATGCTTCCGCTGCTTCTTCCTGTTCTCCATCAAAGTGTGGGGGTTTAATCTTACAGAATTCTCCCTGCAACTCTATCCGTTGCTATTTTGAAGTCTGCTGTTTAGACACATTATCATATTGTTCCTCCCTCTCCTCTGTCCTTTTAGGTTCTGAATGATGGTTTTGGTCCTCTGACAACCTCTGTTGTTCTATACTAGGATTGGCGGGTGGCAGGTTCTGTCTGTCGGATAGACTTTGTAAAATCCTCTCTTGTTCCATTGTTAGACGTGCATTGTCTTCCCATAGTTGGGCCATTTCATTCTTCAGTTCCTGTACGGTCTCTAATATTGCAAGATTCGTGTTACATGTTTCTTCACCGAGTTGTATCCATAATTCTGGGTTATCCCCAGGGCCAGTTCTTTGCATACTTACTGACTGTAGTTTCTCTACTGATTCTTTTGACTTTGCCTAAAATGGAACTAGAGGAGTAATTAGCAGTATTAACTGTTTCATTTCACATAACTAAATTGTGACTGCAATAGCGAGAATAAAAAAATATATATATTTATTATTATTATTATTATTATTTTTTTTTGTGGTTTGGTGGTATTTATTATCACTTATTCCAGATTATTCCAGAGGTCTCAGTATGGAAACCTTCGCTCTGATACCAATTTGTAACACACCTAAACTTTAACTTCCACGGTAAAAACATTTTTTTTTATTTGTTATTATTTTACTAGGTACCATAACCATCTGGCGCTTATTAACTATGCACTTGATGGTTGCCTGACATTGCAGTACTGGTCATTTAAGTTTGGCTCGGGTTGCAAACCCACTCACCATGATAGTCGTCGTTAAACGTTTCTCCGGTTAATGAAATTATGGGATTGTGTTAATGGTTGCCTGAAGTTTCTTGCCGTAACTTATGTTGATCTTTTGGGTTGATGGCGCACATTTCTGCCTTAATTGCTCCACTGTCCTTGTTGACATGGCGCGGCAGGAAATCACCTCGAAGCTGGCAACCTTGGGAGACTATCCATCGTTCAATTTTGCATGGAATTCATTTTTCCACCGCCTCTTGCGCTCGGCCTTCTCATTTTGGCTTCCCTGAGAAAACAATGCTCTCTGCAACTAGGGGTATCTGGCGAGGGTTATCGGGTGGAGGCTTGGCTGCCTTGTCTGCGTTTCAACCAGGTATGCATTATAGCTAGCTCGACCGCGTTTTTATTTCATAGGCTTGCCATACGAGGTAAAACATTTGTTAAGGTTCTTTAATCCTCTACAGCTGAGTTCATACTCATCGCACTGTAAACTATTTGAAATTTGCAGGTTATGATTTATATGATGGCGACCTAGGGATTGCCAACCTGGTGATTCACTCTGTTGTTCGACCTGAATGCTGTATTCTGGGTAAGCATACCATGTTAAGGGCTTTTGTTTGATGCAGTATAATCCATGAGGCGCTCGAGGGTTTCATTCTAGATCTGGAATGTGAAGCCCTCCTCGGCAGCCGTTGTTTTCCTTTAGCTTTTGATGTGGGTTTCTATTGTAATCCAGTTTCTCAAAGGGAACCGAGGGCTCCTCGTGGCTTAGACTTAATACCACGTTGGGGTAATTCCCTCCGGTGTACCTGGACTTATATATGTATAAAATTTGTTACGATACTGAGAATTCCGACAATGGTCTCTATGCAAATTTATGAAATAGACCTACAGTTTGTAAGGTCATCCTTTGCGGTCTGAATTAATGTTTATAGTCACACAGTTTATGCTCACTGTACATTCTACCATCTTTTATGTTATTTCTTGTTCTATGCTTACCTAAATCGTATATCATATGCAACTTTATGCTCTGTATCCGCCCTGTCAGGATGTATTATATGCGACTTATATTTTTCCATGATTGTAAAATAATTATCGAAATGTTAAAGTCAACAGGCTCTTTTACATGATTTTTCCGTTGCAATTATTTCATTAACTGGTTATTTCTCGAGGGCTTAGCATGTCGCCCACGACCATGGCCTTTCACGTGCTTGGACTCTTTTTAATTGCTTGCTGCTTGCGGTGCTGCTTTGGCATAATTATTATAGTAAGTCCCTCTAGGTTGATTGATTTCTTAACCTAAGAGTTAAAAACCCCCCTCCGAACCTTTTAATAGTTAGGTTCTTTTGGTTACAAGTCCAACTGTCCATGGGTTTATCTTTTCGGGGCTTCGCTGACTGATACGACTCCTTAGTCGAGTTATGGGTGTGACATTATTGGTATTTAACCATGTATTTGCATTCTGGGTTTTTCTTTTATTTATAATTTCTACCAAAGGTCTGAGGCGACACTCTGGTCCGCTGGGGTACTTACTGAGAGGATGAAGGGATTAATTACTGAAACCTTTTCTGCTATAACGTATCACAATTCACCTCGACTCACAGTCTTCCTTACCATTGCTACTGTTCGAATTTTCGGGTCATTGTTTTTTTATAAGGTGAGACCAGTCTTGGTCGGGTCTCTGTCATACAGACTTCTGTAATTCTATTAAACCCTTCTATAGCCAGAATTTGGCTTTACTTCTTAGTTGTGACACGGTAATGTTTGTGTCTTACAGGTACCTGAAATCGATTCAGTTATACGAGTTATTTTTAGGCCAGGTCGTAGTCCAGTAGGACTCTATGACCCATTCGTGTCTGTCTGTTCTTGTCTGGTATGTTTTCCGTTTATGTATGTATATAATTACTTACAGATATACAATAATTTCTTTATATATGATCACAGACAGATATACAGGAACTCTTTTATCTCCTATTGAAAAAATGGAGAATATAATGATAATTGGTTTCCGCTACTTAAATGTATAAGTATGAACTTCTTGTGTTTTCTTACTCTTTCCAGAAAAGAAGAATACTACTATTTTTGCTTATAACTATATTCGGGATTTTATCATATGTACTGTAATTTCCAGAATTTAATCATCACACAGGATTATGGTTTTTTTATTTTTATTTATTTTTATTTTTTATTTTTATGTTTAACATAAACACATCTAGGTTTAGCCTTTTATCAATATTTGAAAACAATAACTTCCAAGAGAGGCCACCTACCTGTTTTCTGTCAGAAGAAACTCTTACACTTTACAAAGATTGTACTCGTTACTGTCTGACTGTTATCCGCCCAACCATGAGATACGTCCTGCTCGACGACATCTCCCCCCAAGCTCCCTTGCCAGCTCAATAACCTCTGCAAGTTTACTTCTTACTGAGTGCTTACGATCTGGTCCTTACCAGACTTCGCAACCTCCTCCGCGGTCTGTCCCCTTACTGCCCATTTTTCCCTCCCCCTACCTCCTTTTCTCAAGGTGTTTTCAGTTGGGGAAGGCAGTTAGGGTTATTTTCCAGCAACCGCCTAATTGCCCAACTTCCCTCCTCGGAAGTTGTCAGTCTCCCTTTTCTTTTCAAAAAAAGAAAAACTGAAGACATGTTTCCATGGTCATTAATTAAATAAACATATCATTTGTTAATTCAAATAATCCTCATTCTTGGTTTGCAGTTAAATACGGTAAAACAATTAATTACAGCATAATATTTACTTGTTCCGGGGTATTACACTCCAAATGATTACAATTTGGATAAAATTTTTACCTAGAATTCCATTCTTCTTTGTGTATGGAAAATCTCTAAATATATGAATATTACCATACATATAACTCATTAATAGAATGTATTATTGCAAAATGTATATTTCATTAAGTAAGCAAAACTTCTTATGAATATTTACTAATTCTAAAATTTGGATAAAATTCTTACCTAGAATTCCATTCTTCTTTGTGTATGGAAAATCTCTAAATATACCAATATTCCCACACATATAACTCATTAATAGAATGGATTATTGCAAAATGTATCTTTAATTAAGTAAGCAAAAATTCTTATGAATATTTACTAATTCTAAAATTTATGCAAACTTTGCTTAAAAAAGCATTTTTTTATATACATGTAAATAAAAATAATTACCTAGATTTATGTTACCTTTATTTACTAACAAAATTATTTATATTCATGTAAATAAAAATAATTACCAAGAGTTATTGTTGGCTATAATTATGAAGATAATTACCTAGAGTTACTGTTGTTATTTTTCATATGTAATTAAGCATACCATTATTTATGCATTTATTTGCCCATGAATATGCAAGAGTCTTAAGTAATTAATTTCTTTCCCAAAGTGTCAAGATGAGAAAATTAAACACTACAAACTTTCACTCTCTCCTTTTAATAACCAAAATTTTACCAAAGTTACCATACCTACAGTAATTATACTAACCCTTGGTATCTAAGTAGATATTTGGGTCATGTATTAATATATATTTACTCTAACTATGTACTTACACTCAGAGTTTTATTGAGAATTATGGAAAGTGATTCTTAATTCTCACACAAGATCAATGGTTTACACTATAGTACACCGAGATGTTACCCATGTAATTATGGAAACAAAGGAGGTATTAAACCATCCTAGATCCATCTTAACTACAAATCTACTAAGCACAAAGAGGGATCAAATCTCTTTTCACTTTAAAAGAAATTTGCCCCTCAAGTGATTTGATCCCTCTCAATGCTTGATAGGTTCAG